>DWJZ01009073.1:0-10934 GCA_018249125.1 Asbolis capucinus
TACAATTTTCTTTGTAAATTTTAGTGATGTCAAATTGAACTCTATGCAATGTCGACAATTCCATTATTGTCTTGTTGCTGGTATTTTATTTGCTTTTATGAAACAAAAAATGGATAATAGGCATTAAAAGTAGAAATGGATACATAGTAAACGAGACATAGTTAAAATAAATGTTTCATTCAAACGAAAGTTTAACGCAAAATTCAAATAAAATAAACGAAATATTTTTCTTAAAAACAAAGTATTTAGATAACATTATTTGGTATACAGATTTTTATACAAAATTGCCGTATAGCAGTCACTAGTGGTGGGCGTCGCCAGAGTCCATCAATAATATTAATTAAAGGCATCGCTTATACGCTGCAAGCCAAGAACTACAGCTCGTAACTCTGAAGCTGCCCGTCAGCACACAACTTGGTTAAACAAGATGATGCCTGCGTACCACACGGACTTCACGGAAACCTTTAAAATTACAACATTAAAGTGTTGTACACCGTAAAAGTTTTATGAACTAAGAAAACATATTATATTGTTTCAAACAGAAATCATAATTCGCAAGACTACATGGGTGGACAAAATTATGTTCTAGGAATATTCTGTTCAATATCCATTCATCAGACAAAACTGATGGACGTTAACCAGAAGTTGGGAAGCTAAACTTAAAATAAAATAAAAAATCTTGGTTATAAATATTTTATAGCGCTATGTGAGATGTCCAATAGAAAACATTTCTTAGGCGCAACGTTGGCTGGGCCAGCTAGTAATGTATATTATATTATGGGATACTATTTTCTGTTACCTTAGTGATAATTAAATTAAAATAGTAGTTCCCGCTAATCGATATATCGATACATTGTAGGCAAGATTCATAAGAAACGATATCATTTTCACAGACAATATATTTTTATCTAACACGTAAATATCTAAATAAAATTACTGTTCATAAATTACACTAAATCTTCTTTAAGATTTTAAGGCTAACTTTTATGAAAATAATTATGACTTATTGCTAGTACCTGTGACACTTCTGTTTATTGGAATCAATCGGTACCGGAGTGACAGCAGTGCAACACGATAACATTGGTTATTACTTCATTATTCAATAAACTTCAAAAAAGACTACGAAATTTATAGTCGGTAAAAATGAGGAGCCTTTATTGACAGGATGATATTTGAGTAATTTGTCGTGACAGGTGGTGATTTGCTTTTTATTATTTCGTTCTCTTTTTGGCAATGTTTTACGCAAAGATATTTTAACTCACTTGTGGATAATCTATTTAGTTACTACATTTGCTGTAACGTCAACATTTTTATTTATCTAACACCGTTCTGGAAAGATGCCTTTGTGAGGAGAAAACAGTAAAAGAACCTCTTCAGCGCATCTTTTAAAACAATATAAAATATAGAGGAGAGATGGATGCTCAAAAGTGGGCCTCATTTTAAGCCATACCATATTTTATCAAGACTAATCATTTCTGGTGTGGACGCAGAAGTTCCGGTGTGATAATGAAATAAAACAACAAAATGTATACAATATGATTATAATTTATTCATTAATAGTTTACAAAGACGATATCGTACAAATATTAAATTTTAGGATCAGCATAAATTGCAGTACAAATACTTATTTTGTTCATTATCGTAAAAACCTTATCCGAGTTAGTTCGCTCCCCAACGAGTCGGAGACTGGAATCTAGTTGTTAAATCTCGTATGTACAAGGGAACTACGCACCAGTACAAAAAACGTGTAAAATCTTAAAAAAATGTCTCCGGAGTGGAATGGACGTGTGGGAGCGGTGCGGGCTTAGCCTAGCGATGATACTTACAATAACCCTCAGAATACTGAACAATCCAGAAAGGGCGTACGCGCATTGATTTGAAGCCTTAGAAAGTCCTCCTGCGAAGAATTTTACGAACAACCTGTCAAACATGTGTCAACTTTGAGATGAGAAGTGCCACTAGGTGAGTTGTTGGACATAATATCAGGCTTGTATTTTATTAGTCGCGGTTTCTGGATTGTTCTGAATTCTGTGCAATAACCTAATTAGCTTACTCGTTCATTAAAAGCCAGACTGAGTGCGCGGGAGGGAACTGAGGCGTCGCGAATATAATCTTGGTTAAAAATGCAAGTGTAAGCAAGTACTTACTTACTGCAATGCTTTACTAGTGTAAAGGGAGACATCGGTTTTTAGTGATACGTATATTGTGACGGCACTATTTTTAAACCTTTTGTTACTGTGTTGGTATACTTTTTAGGTGCATTTTCAGACTTAATTACCCCATTACATTCAATTAGGTGCATTTTTAGACTTAATTACCCCATTACAATCAAAGCTTATATCCGTAGGGAATATGATGTCGCCTCAATTCGCTGTTACGATCCAGCGATACAGAAATCTTTTGGACGAAGTAATACAAGTAAACCCTATTGGCACACGTCTGGTATTGCGATCGGCCCTCCATAACTTAAATTACGACATGAGTGCCTGTCTCCGATACCTGTAGGGCACCCACCGTGCGCCGGGCCCCTAGAGGGTACAAATGCATAAAACTCATCGACTAGACGCTATGATTTCCAATAAATACTTTAGAACTTGATTATTATTTCAGTTCTAATCAATTTTTATTAAAATAAATTACTGAAGCCATACGATACAATAGTAACGCTCGTAAAATAAACAATCGAAACAAGCAATCGTGGCAGATCTACCGATAATAAGAAAATAATCTATGAATATCATAATATTAAGAGAAGCAATATTTCCATATGATCACATTCGCACGCGCGATACATACCTTATCCGTACTAAATGCCAGCAGGCGGGCGGGGCTCCAGCTGACCCACCTAGATCATTATCTTTTTTTTATGCGAAATGTTTGATGACAATGCACTGAACATTGCGGACATTCCAGTTTTCTGTTTTATCGACCAGTCGCGGCGGGTTCTTCTCAGAACCAGCCGTTGGGAGCGCGGGAACCGCCATCTTGACGTTCTTCACGCAAATGGCGTCCATTGACAAAATGGCGTCACCTGGATGCGTCCGCCCGCTAATGTTACTTTCTTACTTGGAATAACGTGGATCCACGCGTTGGAAGAGTATTGTGAACAGGATTTTCATTTGATTTTGAAGAGATTCAATCGATCGGATGACTGCTTGGAAGGACTTACACTAATTTTACTGTTAACTTACTTAATTACTGACAATGTAGTTTACATAAAAATCGTTATAAAACCATATCAAAAGTTTATAAGTACAATGATATTAGAAATTTATTAAAATTTTGCTTGTTTATTTTTAAACATTGTGAGAGTTATATGTAGAGTTTTCTGATCAGTTTTCTGATGCAGCAAACCGGGAAGTGGGTCTAGTATTCCCAGTGCGCGCGTTACGAGTGTAGTGTAGTATTCCGATCTGTCTTCTGACGCAGCGAGCCGATGAGTGGGCGCGGGGTCTAGTACTCCCAGTGCGTGGCGTGGGCTAGGTCGGGGCCGGCGAGGCGGAAGTTGCCGTTCTTGGCGGCGGCGAGGTAGGCGCGCTCGGCGGCGGCGCGGATGGCGAGCCGCGTGGGCTCGCGCAGCTCCAGATGGAAGCCCTGCGGACTGTCTGCGTCACACGTCACACTCTCGCCGTCCGCGTGCCAGTACTTGCCGTTTTGACCTGCAATTTTAAATACATGTATTAATACTTTTGATGAAACTACGGTTGTGGCGTCCAGATAAAGCCGGACATAATTAGATTGTTTGGTTGTCCGTCCATAATAAACGGTGCCTGGCCTGTCCGGCTCTTGGTAGGTTTTTTTTCTAAACTCACTACAACCGAGTGTCGCGTCTTGATCGTAAACGACCAAACGACATCATTTTTTATAAGAACTAAAATTTTGAGCAATGTACCCTACATAGCTCAATACTTTGGCCGGCCTTTCACCCAAATGACCAAACCAGCTGGTCTGACCTACTAGATTTGGCAACTCGGCAGCCCTAAGCGTGCCCGGGGCAGTGGGTCTATGTTGGGTTGTAATAATGATATTTACCCTTGAAGTAAACGGCTCCCTTGGGTCCGCGCACCACCTGAATGGTCTCGTAGTTGGCCTTGTTGCACTCCAGCCGCACGCCCTTCGGCCCCACGAAGCCTTGCTCACATTTCAACACCAGAATCGGTCTGGGAACAAACAATATCTTACAATTATTACAAACTTAACAAGAGATTCACCTCAATATAAACATACTACGCCCGCGTAATATCAATGTTGATAAAAGGTAGCCTATGTCACTCTCCAGGCCATCAACTATATCCACATAAAAAACACGTCGATCCGTCGCTCCGTTTTGACGTGAAATACAAACAAACAGACACCTTCACATTTATGTTAGTATGGATAGTCAACATTTCAACTCATAACGACCCACTATTGAGCACGGGTCTCTGGTCTGAATGAGAAGGTTAAGGCCATAGTCCACCACGCTGGCCAAGTATGGACTTCACACACCTTTTAGAACTTTATGTAGAACTCTCAGGAGTGCAGGTTTCCTCACGATGTTTTCTTTCGCCGTAGCAAGTGAGAATGACTGATATGCACATAGCTTTAAACTATAGTAGTGTGCGCAGGATTTGAACCCAGGACCTCCCGTTCGGGAGATCAATAATCAATCCATAAAGATTGCATTAGTTTATCATTGCTCAGAAAAGCTTACAAATTTTTATAGTATAATTGACAGGCCGGTTGGTCTAGTGGTTAGTGAACCTGACTGTTACACCGAAGGTTGTGGTCAGCGGTCAGGTCTAACTTTTCTGTGATGAGCAGAATCGTTTGTGCTGTGTGTCTGAGTGTTAATATCTATATAAGTATGTATTTAAAAATATATATGTGTGTTTATCAGTGGTCTGATCAGCATAGTACAAGCTAACGATTAGTTTGGGGTCAGATGGCCGTGTGTGAGTTGTCCAAAGATATATATTTATTATTATATAGTTTCTTTCTATATATAGTCGTACCTGTTGATGAGATAGAAGTAATATTTGCAGTTGTCGTCGATGGAGTCAGCGTTCGCGTACAGGTGGCCCGAGCGCTTCGTCATGAGGTACTTGCCATTGTTGGCGCGGAAGGCCACGGCGCCGTCGCCCTGCCACTCCAGCTCGAACAGCGCGTTCGAAGACCTGAAGACAGTTATCATCAGGTTACATGAGTCGACAACTCTTGGGCCGTACAGAACGCGATGCAACTTGGAGTTCCTTGTGATCCTTCCGACATGAAATCCTTAAACATTTGTTGCCCTCATGTAAGAAAAGGTTGCTGTGCCCTTGTATTAAACTGGTGACTGTTTCGTCTGGTATAAGAGCTACGGTGTCATGATAGTTTTTTACATTATCAGACAAACGAGCAGCCGGTCATCTGATGGTGGTGAACACTGTCGCACGTGAACAGTAGCCACCAGACTGAACCTCACTGGGGTAAAGATATTGTCACAACACTGAGATACACTTTTCAATAGATGTCGGGTCAGCAACAAAAATATGTCGACAAATTCCAGCGTACTAAAAATTGAAGCCGGTAGTTTATTTAATACTCGCCAAATACCAAATATCTTTAAGAATATGTTTCACAACAATGTGTGTTCTAAAGTTATAGAAATAATGTCCAAAAAAGCACAAAATTTATGTGTGGGTGAGTGTGGATGTACACGCTTGTGTACGGTAGTACGTTCGTGTGTGTGTGTGTGTGTGTGAGAGAGAGAGAGAGAGAGAGAGCGCGTATGTATGTGTGTACAGTACTCACTTGTTGTCCCCGCTGGCCTGGATGCCGCCGCCGGTCTCGAGCGTCCAGTACCGGTCCTGCATGGTGCGGATGTACCAGCGACGCGTGCCCCAGTCGAACTCCAGCTGGAAGGTCTCGTGGGAGGAGATCTCATCCTGGTTCGCTGTCACATCCACACCTGAGAGGGAGGGCGTTGGTTGACTTTAGTTTATTTATGAAATTTGCAGACTAATAATTTTTTATCATTAAAAAACTGACTTTGACGTCTATTTTTTTTACATCGACAATTAATAAAATTTGAATATCATAAACGTAGTAGAAATCAAATAAATACTCATTAGTAGAGATAGCTCAACCACTCTTCAGATGTCGCTTAAATTTAAATGGGACCGAATGACAAGGACTATCTTTCTAATAAAAAAGGATCATCAAAACGGGTATAACCAGTGTAAAAGTTATAAGGTAAATAAGGTAACAAGTTATAAAAATAACTAACTAAACTATGTGTACTAAGGAAAACAAAGTGCTTGTTTAGAATATACACAAATAAACGGATTCAAGTTTTTCGTCATCCGTTTTTGTCATTCGTACAAATTTTGCTGACCTAAATAGCGGATGAGAATATTACAGTTTTATTATAAACCCGACACATTACATTTTTAACTCACTAATATCTTTGGCCGTAAAAAATTAAAAAGAAAAAAAAATTGCCGAAAAATCTACTTCTCAAAGTAATGCCTCAACACAAAATTTGTTTAAAGATTTGTACGGACTAGAAAAACAGCTTACAGACACCAGCAGCTCGTTCGCTGCAGTCAAAGCACCCCGCTTCCATTAAAATCCTCACACTGAATAATTGTTTGTTCTCGGCTGTGTAAACATATTTTTAACACATGCCTCCAACAGCTATAGTTTGAGAGTCTTTGAGCGGCGTAGAAGTCAAGTAGAACGAGCATAAAAGAGTTTCTTAAGAGATTGTTGCCGCTTCTTCTAGAATCACTTAGGTATTTATGGTGCGTAGGCATTTAACGTAGCACGTAGGAATTTTTTGAACCGATGATGTAATATGACGATCAATAAGTGTTAGTGAAAACCGACATCAAATAAATAAATATTCCATTGAATTTAATAGTAAAATTAGGTATTTAAAATTAACCATGACCTGCACGTGGAAGCAGAACGGAATCCAAATACGTGGTTAGGATTTAGGTATAACCTAGAAATTACCCGCGCTTCACTTCAGAAGAAGAGTTGTCCAGTCGTTTCAGGGTTTCCATACTAACTTTAAGCTATTATCCCGAGCGAACAAAACAGTTTTCCGGGATAAAAAGTATCCTATCACCATTGACCCTCTATAACCCACAAACATGCAAAATTTCATCTAAATTGGTCCATTAGTTTCAAAGTTGCCATAATAATTTTAACCTGTTATCCTGTGGGAACTAAGCCATTTCTTGGGATAAAACTTATCCTATAACTACTCTCGGGTTTTAAACTACGTCTAAGCCAAGTTTCATTTAAATCTGTCTAGTAGTTTTTGCGTGAAGCTCAAACAGATAGATAGGCAAACAATAAATTTAAAAAAAATGTTTTTATCTCCATATCGATAACAAAGCATCAACATTTTCATTAAATATTTAATGTACAGAACAGACCCCGTTACAGCTTTATTATTAGTATAGATTATAAAAATTATCATATTTTTTTTATTAACGGATAAAATTTATTACTTAATTAATTAATTTAACGGTTAATCCGTTTAAAATTTAAAAATATTAATGGTGTAACGAATTATAAAAATCGTTACCTACAATTTACTACTGTAGCTATAATTCTCATAAAGGAATCTTGTAATAAGTTCGGCGTTCGCGGAGCACACTCTAGTCGGCCGGTATGCGGCGCCGGCATCCGATAGAAACGGTAGAAAGCACCACTCACAATAGAACGTTTTTTGCGGCGAATAACTGCGCGCGCAGTGATTCCACGACGTGACATTACTAGGTATATATCGAGACGTGAATCTGGTCATACACAAATTAAAAATGTCGGCGGACTGCGTCTCGTCATCGAAAGTACGACGTTATTTTCGTAATTGACGCTATAATTTCTTGAGCCTATCAATCCGAAATAAAATTTCCTCTTATGCTACTGTTATTTCGAGAATGACTAAATTTCGAGATGGTTCTAGAAACTAAATGGTTGGTACCGTTTAGTTTCAAGTAACCATATAGTTTTAGTAAGGGACACGTGTACCCTTCACGATTTAGTAAGGGTCACGTGTACCAAAAAAAAAAGGGTGGACGTGATGTGACCCTACGTGACCCTAGCGATTTTTTTACATATTATAAGTTAATGCTGTTCTACATTCCTCGGCAAGTCGGTAACCCTCGGCCCGCGGACCATATGAGGCCCGTATACCATTGTGGTTAGACCCACAGAAACGTTGGTTGACGTGGTGGTAGCACCGGGTGAAGAACCTCGCGTCACGACTTCCAGGCGTCGACACGAACTACCGGAGCTATTGGCTCTTGTATACAACTCAGATTACAATAGACTATACAAGGCTATTACTAGTGTAGAGTGAGTTTTTAAAAAAGGAAGAAGTTCAAGTGAATACAAACGCTTTTTTTTTCTTTTATATGTTACCTCAGAACTCTGAGGGCACATATTTTGATAATATTTTTTTTTCTAGAAAGCTTGTGCTGCTTATGAATTGGCCGCATTTTATTTTGAACGAAATTTATGGAGTTTTTCCTTTTAATATATGTTTTTTTTTACCTCATAACTTTTAACTGGTATTACGGATTTTAATGACTCCTTTTTTATCTGAAAGGTTGTTTCGTAAATTTGTAATTTTAGCGACGTCTGAGTGGTTAGTGAGTTATTAGCTTTTTTTCTTGTTATTCTTTATGTTTGTCATTAATTTTTTTTGTGTATACCCGATTATAATATATCATTTTTTATTCGGAAGCTACTTATCGCATATATCCATTTAATTTGGAGCAACACGTCATGTGTTTGTAGGGTAGTTTTTGAGTTAACAATAATAGAACGTATTTAATTGGTTGCGAGTACGTTTACAATGATCTTTTCATTGCATTACTTGAAATTCATTTCAGGTCGGTTTTTTAAACAGAAAAAATAGATTATACTGTAGATTAACAAAAACGTGTCATATAAATATACCCCCGCCGGAAATCAAATCCGGACCCATTATCTCAAGCAGACACTACCAACTAGTCTATTTACGTGCCCTCCGGAGCACGGAAGTGTTCATGATTTTTTTTTTTGCCATTAGCGGTCACCCATCCCCCTACCGACCGCGCCCGCCGTTACTTAACTTTTTCATTCGATTACAATAAAACAACCCGCAGCGCTATGAACGTTCCAGTTAACTAGTCTATGGTGCAGTCTTAAGAAATAACAATTTTCTTTAACACACTACGTTTGAAACAAAGGAAATGCGCCGGCAAGCGGTTAAAATCGATTACAAGATGAGAGATAAGCCATGTTTGATAAACTCTCTTTGGGAGAAATGCCTTATCTCGAGCGCACTCTTACCATCTCCGACAGATATATCATATCAATGTTATCGCAGATAAAGTTAAGACATATCATCGATAGAAAATATATGTTGTCGTAGAAATTGTTACGGAACAAAATGGGATGAATGAATAATCCTGAAATGAAATAATAGTGTCTTGCATTATTTTCGCACATGTCATTTAGTATCGTAAATGTTTATTTCTTTCTTTATTCTTCTTGCTGGGGAGTTTCTTCCGCGGCTCATTAAAAAAATCATTGATCATCAAGTTTGAAACTAGCCTTAGGTAATTTTTAATATTATAATATAGTAATAAAATCAAAGTCATCTTTGATCTCATACCTCAAATGTTGCCAAGGTAAAAATTTCCCCCTTCGGCTTTCATCAAACAGACGCTACCTTGCAACTTTAATATAGGCGAAATATTTTTACAAAATTTCTTTCGTTCTATTGAAACTCAGTCATTTTTTACTACACATATGAACTTCAAATGTTTTTAGTCTACCACCTTTTCGGAAAGATGCCATAATAAAAAGAAACGGCGAAAGAAACTACTCAGCGCATCTTTCCAAAATAATACCCACATAATTACAAATTTTAGAATTGAATTTGAACAGAATGTCAACTACTTCTACAATCGGGATAAAATTCATCCGATGTTCATTTCCTGTATGTGATTTATCTGTGTGCCACGTTTTATCTCAATCCGTTCAACGGTTAGCGCGAAAGACAAACATTCAAACACCTTTACAAACTCACATTTATAATATTAGAAGGAAGTTACATAAAACATAACTCACCTTGCTTGACAGACACATATTTCTCGTTGAGCCCAGCGACGAACGCGGCCTGCGGCAGGCTGTCTTCCAGCGAGAACAGCTCGTCCCGTGTCACGGCCGTAGAGCGGGTCTTCAGCACGGCCTTAGACCCGATGGGCGCCAGGTAAGCTCCCGAGCTATCACGGAGCGCCAGCGCCCCCGCGTGGTACTCCGCGCTGAACAGGCACTCCGATGTGCATGTGTCTAGCAGCTGTGAAGTGTTCAGTAGTTCTGGTCAGGTGAATGTTGGTTCACCAATTGGTTGAACCTTAAATGCTCTCATACCTCCTCCATGGCTTAGATTCAACCCAAGAATGACCCATTACTGAGCACGGGTTTTTTTTGACAGAAGAGATCTACAGCAAGAAGAGTTGCTATTGCAGATTTGTAGAAAGATAAGTGTTCAACGGAAGCATCGAAGTTTTAATGTCGTCTGACTACCTTCGACAAGGCTTAACAATACCTATCCGTCGATGACGTACATAACAGTTCATGAAATTATTGCCACTAGCGGCCACCCATCCTCCACCACACCGTACACAACGTTCACTTTGGATCGACGTACCACGCGAGGCTATTAGCTCTTCAAGTAACTATGTAAGGATCTGGGAATTCGTAATCTGGAATATGCTGATGTAAATTTATTTTAAACAAATCCTGTGATTACAATTTTTTATTTAACTTACAATATTTGTTTGTATATTAGTATGTTAGTATATTTGTTTGTTACGGGTATAATCATGCAAGCTTTATTAGACCCACTTCCTCTTATACATCGGAGGGGAAATTTTGCATAGTCTTCATCCTGATGATCATGC
>DWJZ01009074.1:0-10932 GCA_018249125.1 Asbolis capucinus
TATGTATGTTTATCAGTTGTCTGATCACCATAGCACAAGCTAACGCTTAGTTTGGGCTCAGATGGCCGTGTGTGAGTTGTCCAAAGATATTTATTTTATATTTATTTATTATTTTATTCCCAGGACAGTCCCACCAGTAAGACACCCTACCATCTTGATCCTCACATTTCGCTATACGTGCTTGTCAGTGTATTTCGCAGCTGAGTTAGTTTCTAGTGGGTACACGGTATCACCTAGTCGAGTAAGGAGCACAGAGTACTTTTGTGTAGAGGTGCGTGCGTGAGCGACGAGCCGGGGCCCGGCTTATGCGTTTCCGGTCCTCGCCGCGCCGTGGGAACGTATCCACCTACACTCCACAGATTAAATAACGGCCACTAATTAATTTAAGTTTACATCGTGTAAAAATAGATATCCGTGTGTTCACTTAGTTATGATTTGACCCGTTTTTGGTAGCCGGTTTACCTGCGCGTTGAGTTGAGAAGCGATTTCATTAAATTTTGTGGCTATATTACTAAACTTTGAAAACTTAAAAAGTAATGTAATAAATTACATACACTGCTTTCTTTAATGAAAGCGTTATTTGAAAGTTTGATTACTCTCTGCAGCAGCACCTTAGAATTATAATACGAACAAATTTCTTCCTTAAATTTTCTTACCGTTTTTTTAGTCTTTTCAAACTTCAAAAGTATTCATTAAAAACGAGTATTAAGATTTAAATTTTATAGAAAAATATTCTTATATTCAGCCTACCTCTTTTCTACAGATCGAATACATAGCTCTTGAAAAAAAAAACCTTGTTAATTTGAACGCATCCATAATTCAAGATGTTATCAGGATCGACGCAGGGCTGCCTCACCCTTTGTCCGGGCACGTCGCAAGATGGCGGACACCTGGTGCGCCAGATGCAGGGCCCATTCAGCTTGACCCATTAAATTTTTATCAATTGCGGACCTTTGCGCTCCATTCATCTTTTTTTATGATGGATCCTGCCTGCGAAATTAGATACAGTCTCATTTTTTAAATTAAGTTTCTTCTTAATTTTATTTTTATTTTAGAAAACTTAAAAAGGTTATTTTTTGTTTCGGTAAATTTTTGATCACAGTTGTCAAAAGTCCCTTCTAAGTATTATGGTTACATCACTAAAGTACACCTCACTGATGTTTCAGATGCAGTTAAGAACATTAAGATACATAAGAATCTTTGAATTAAGAAAATAACATAAATAACCTATGTATTCACTATCAATTAAGTAGAAGTAAGGGAATAATAAAGAAATTTGTATCTGTATTGTGTACTAAATTAATTATTATTAAGAGGCACCCAACAGGTTTTCCTTCAAGAAACCTCTACGAGAGCATTTCTTAAACGCAGTTCTATAATGTTCATAATATCCAGGATATTGTGCACTTTAATACTTTTGTATATTTATATATTATATTTATGTATTTTGTTTAGAATTTATATTTATTTATATGCGGTATTTAATTATGTTTTATTTTAATATATATTTTGTATAAATAATTAATTAATGTGAATAATACACCTACCATCAGCATTCTCCACATCCATCCAGGGTCGACTGGTGGACAATGCCATTAGGCATTAAGTCTTGCCCTTTGAAACTTCGTATAAGAAATAACTATGAATAAATAAATAAATATATAATACATTTAAATATATGTATTTTTTATTTTAACTCCATGTCCTTACAAACGTTTAGTTGAAATTAATACATTGTATTTTTCTTTCTTTTAATCTTTATCCTCCTTCTCCTGCCCGTTAATCTTGTGTCACCCATCCTGGAGCGGTGTGTCGATATTGTGGGTGTATCTAGTTGTAATGTGGCCCTGGTTGATTTCGCGATATATCGGTACAAATAATGAAACTATCACCACTTCCTTCTCGATCGGCAACGCGTTGGTCACAGTAAATTATTGACGTCCGTGGACGATAAAAATTACGTACCATTAGGTAACTTGGTGGTAGATTTATAGATTTTCAAAATATACACAGATTATGTATTTAGTTTTTGCCAGCTTTGTATCTACAATTGTCAATTTTTACATTATTGTTACAATCAAAAATTTTTGGCATAATAAAACACGTTTTATCTGTAAGATGTCAGTAAGCCGTCAACCAGATTTCTTTGTATTTCCATGAATTAGAAACATAAAAAAATGGCATATTACTTATATGACAAGTCGCCTCAGTAATCTGCAGCCTTAAACTCAACTTAGCCTGCTGTTAAATCCGCTACGGAGTGACTCCAGGTCTTTGTTTACTCATGGCATAAAATACTTAGCCAAGTAAATAACTTGTTATTGCTACTGTATATATACTTAGATAAGTTACTGCAAAATTCATTGAACACCGACACTGAGCAACTTACACCCATACAATTTGTTGATAACATCTCGTATAGATTTAAGTATTCACTTATATTTACTGGTTTCTTTAATGAAAGCGCTGTTCTTAGGTGGGAAGCGTTCACTGTCTGTAACGGACCTTACATAATTATTTCTACACTCCACTTTACTCAACCATGTGGAACGGTGTATGCGAAAATATACTTTGATGCTACGATCGTACAGTTTGTTTTAAATTGTCAGATGCTTGTGACTTGTGTCGTTACAGAGTTGGCGGGCGGAACTCCTGAGCTGAATGAAACAGCTGTCAGTACTCGGTAGTCATATGGCGACCCACACTTAAAATAGGCACGTTTTTCGAAGAAGCTACTAAGGCCAATTTCGTAAGATAATCTCTCCGATAATTTTTGCAGGTGGCTGTGTTACTATGATTTTATGATTAATCTGTGAGCTTGAAAAAACACCTTGGGAGTTTTTTGACGCTTCTTATTCCAAGACCATTCACCCCAGAGATTTGTGAAGTGATGTCTTAGTTTGACTTTCGAAAACTGTTTTTAAAAAGTAACTTGGAATAAATAAAAATAAATAAATATTATTATCTGTTTTGGTAGGCAGAAGACAAAATTTTGAAGTATTTAAATTGATAATCTATCAATGACCAATTTTTTTATTACAAATTTTTCTTATTACTACTACTACTTACTATAAATACTTAAGAACGCAAATTGTAAAAAACAGATCCAAATCTATCACCAATTCGAAACGGTACCTTAAAAGAGGATAATTGAAAGAGAGAGAAGAGAATACTTGCAGCGAAATTGTGGAAGCAATTAATAAACTATTTCGTTATTTAATAAATAAATAAATATCTTTGGACAACTCACACACGGCCATCTGACCCCAAATTAAGCGTTAGCTAGTACTATGGTGATCAGATAACTGATAAACATACATATATACTTTTAAATACATACTTAAATAGATATTTCTATTACACACCCAGACAGAGCAAACATTTATACTTATAAACACAGAACAAAGTTATACTTAATTATGCGTTTTTCGTGGACAATGATATTCTCATTTTATTAGTCAGTTTCTTATGATTTAAAATATCTATTTGAGTCTGTATTATTTATGCGATTTAATATGTTATTAATAGTAATATCTCGATAGACAAATTATGTTAATAAGATTTTTCATATTAAAAATTCGGAATAGACACAAAGAAGTAAATTACAAAACGATATGATTTCATTATCCCGTTCATTCAGTCTTCGCAGTTTGTTAAACTTCAAACTATGATCCAACGACTATCTATTGATTGCTTTTCATACTTTTGAGTTTAAAATTATATACAACATTCCTAATATAAATAACAAGTTTTTTTAAAGAAGTTATCTATTATTTTATAACAGAAGTACCTAGTTCTTGTAGATGGATAAAATGTTTGAGATCTAATTTAAAAGAATCTAGTTCTAAATTTGATTGAATACACTATTATTTTAACATTATTTAGGGCCCTATGTAGATTGTTAAATATATTCTATTAAAATTGATTTCACCAATCGTCATCCATAACTTGTCAATCTAATATCTAAAGACGGCTACGAGTTTCTACTGCATAAAATGTTTAAACTTCCACTTTTTATTTACTCTTTTCTTTTTCTGCCTGCGCTGCTAATTTTGCTTCTTTTTTCGCCTTTTTCTTTTCTTCCTTGGCTAACAGTTTTGCTTGTCTTTCTTCTTCCTTGGCTTGCAGTTTAGCTTGTCTTTCTTCTTCCTTGGCTTGCTGTTTTGCTTCTTTCTTGGCCTCCTTTTCGGCCTTTAACCTTAATTTTTCTTCTTTTTTCTTTTCAGCTATTTCGTTCTTTTTGTTATCAGTGTTTTCATCTTTTTTGCTTTTCTCTCCTTGTTTGGCGCTTTCATCTGTTTCCTTTTTCTTCTTTTCTTCTTTTTTGGGTTTTGCTTTAGGGGTTTCTTTTTTTCTTTCAGTCTCTTTACTTGAATCTCTGGACTTCGGTGGATCATCTTTACTTGGCGGTTTTAATGGTCGGAAGAAGTGTGGTTTATTCTTTTGCGGAGATGTTTCTAACTGCGTCACTATTTTCTGGGCGCATCTGAAATTATAAAACACGTTGTTAACGATATCTGAAGCAGTAAAATTCCAGTGAAATATAGTATAAAAATGATTTTAATGAATTTAACGTGGATATGCAATAAAAAACAATCTCAGAGAATTCTTAAAAAATTAGTTACTGTGGTCGTACTACTTTTTATATTTATGGAAGAACTAAATAAACATCTACAAATGAAACGATAAAAATGATACCTGCTTTACATGTATAGACATATTCACCGTATTCTGGTGGATGCAGATGCTGAAGCGGCGCTCTCTCGTCTTCCTTCACGGAATTCCCTCTGAAATTCTCTGATTGGTGGCAGCCTGCCTGATGGTTCTCCCCCAGCCGGCCCGCCTGTGTAGCTGTGTACCTGATAATCTTGGAGACGAGCCTGAAATAAAATAAAACACAGTTTGGATTCAGAAGACAGCGTATTTATTGTTTGTGTTGTTAATATCTTGGAAGTGCGCTAGATATAAAAATAGGTGACCTATGGCAAATGAATCTTGACTGCTTCCGTGCTTTGCAAGGCACGTTGGCGGTCCCAGTAATTATAGTTACGAGGCCTTCAGGCGTCATTGAAAATTAGATACTAACTAGATACGATGGAAACCTCCGACGATCTTACGATAAAAATCCGGATCAGAGCAGTGCAGAAGAGTAGCTCTAAGTCAAAACCATGCCCATGCTCAGTAAACCCATTCTTGGGTTCGCTTTGAAGCCTTACCTTCATGCTGTGATGTTGGGAACGCCGAAGCGTATTGGAAGCTGGTTGTCGCGGCCGGGGCGGCGCGCTGGCGGTGGGCACCCGCGGTATTGCTCCCAGACAAGCCCCACCACACTTGGCCCCGCCGCACAACTTTGTTGAACATGTGTTGTTGCTCACATTACCGCCGCTGTTTGATGATACTGAAGACACTCCTGTGAATGATAATCATTGATAAATGATAGATTAAACTATCAAATTTCCTCCCGATTTGTAGATTCACTCCCGGTTCTTGGGGAGGGATGAACTCGAGGTCCTAACTCATGTTGACAAATCAATAACCAATAACCTTAAATAAGTTAGCACTTGACTACGATCCCACCGATGGTAAGTGGCGATGAAGTACTCGATGGTAAAGCGCACTAAGCTAGCGGATATCTATTCATTCATGATTTGAAGACATTTGAATTGTAATCGAACGGGAACATCGTCGCACGGCCTAAAGGGTAAATGCACACCGTATTTTTTTGTCCCGAAAAGTTAACATTAAGGGCTATATGTCTACTTTGTGTTCGTGGCTAGTTTATATTTCGTAGTTCTAAATAAATATATGAAGATATCTGGTGCTTACCTATCTTTAAGTAGGTACAAGCTCAATGTCATAATCCTGTGCTGAAACGCTGCCCAATAGACAATGTTATTTTACCAGAGGTTCCTCTCTTTACCAGGCCTACATGCGCCGATATTTTTACCTTTAATGTATAATATGTAGCAGCAAAACTCTCCAACCATATCGCCAATAGAAGAATTAAAATCAATGCTACATGGTCCACGATATCTGAATGAGTCCTACCTGAGATGGAAGATTCACCACTGGTGACGGAGTAAAGTGATGCGGAAGCTGGTACAGATCGCGCTCCCACTGAATATGAAGACACTGATCCCGGCACGCCCCAGGACCTGCCGCTACCGCTTGACACCTGGGAGGATGAAAATAACGACCATAAAACTTGGAGTCAAACTTGGAGTTCACCAGTCTATAATAGTCTTGGCGAAACGTGTCTGGCATAGGAGACCCCTTAAAGTAAAAACATCTATTATTTTAAGTCCTCATCAAATTCTAATTCTATTGGTATTCGGTTTAATATGTTTTTTCAATAATTTTCCCCTATTATTCGTCAATTGTAATTGCTTTTTTTATATCACACACCTGCGAGAATTTTGGAGTGCAGCTTTCCTCATTGAAGTAAGTAATTAAGAACTTTTAACACGCACCTAATTTTGAAAATCGGGGGTGCCTTTAGAATTCGAATGCTTCCGAAGCGTTACTCACTGTAACTCTAAGTTAGGACACCCAAGAACATCAGTCTTACATACCTGCCAACTCTTGCTGGTGACAAGACGCGGTGCCTGTCGTAACCGCAGTATCTTGGCTCGGCATATGACGCAGCGCAGCGGCAGCAGTCGTTGGCTGACCGCCATCTGGATGGTCTTGACGAAGCACCGGCGACAAACAACGCGGTGCCCGCAGGGCGACGTCTGCATAGTCGCCTTCGCGTTCACGCATATTACACACTGGAAAAAGAACAAGTTTTATCGATACTATATTGTATTGACTAGTTTTTGCTACACTCGGATAGATACTTAAATTGACCCTTAGTAGATTTAGCAATATGGATAACAAATAAAAAAATGTATAAAGACCATTTAAGAAAAAATCGTATCACCTTTATATTATTATTTTAACACAAATTGTCAAAAAGCGTACTAATTACTAAAAAGTTACTTTTCACAGTCGGGTTTATTTTTCAATTACATTACTTATTTATCCATCTGAGGACTGAGAGCCTAGTATAGATTTTATTATATTTGCATATTCCGTTGGGATAATTTAGAGGTTTTGCTGTGAATTATATGTATTTGCAGGCGAAGGCACGGTCAGAAACTTGTAGAAATATGGCTTGTAGTAGTTGCATGGATCTAAAGTTCTTGGGACAACGGAACATTAGTACGTAAAAGGCGCCTCTTAACAACCTTGCGGGCCCTAATCATAACTCACAAAACACGAAAGTTATGCCTAATGGGACTAAAAGTTATCTATTGATAGTAAACTTTTGCCATTTCCGCAGGTCTGAAACTTTTCAAAAGGTCTGTAACCTGTTGATGAATAAGTAGACTATACTACTTATAATTGGAAGTTGATATAAATGGGCATATTTTGTGAAGTGACTTGTTGCTTCAGAGTATTAGTTAGGTAGATAATATTTTGATTGCAACGGTTCATCATTATCTCAACCAATGACGGCCCACTATTGAGCACGGGTCTCTTCTCTGAATGAGAAGGTTAACGCCATAGTCCATCACGCTGGCCAAGAGCGGATTGGCAGACTTCACACACCCTTGAGTTTTACAAACTCCCCGGCATACAGGTTTTCTCACGATGTTTTCCTTCACCGTTATAGCGAGTCACATTTAAATGCTTAAAACGCACATAACTCTGAAAAGTCAGAAGTGCGCGCCCTAGGATTCGAACCCGAAACCCCCCGAGTAGAATACCGAATTTTTAACCACTAGGCTACCAGCGCCTTTGGAAAGGTTACTTTATGGTTATTACTAGTTTCGCATGGTTTGGTCAGTGATCACAAAAAATGTGTTTCTGTACACCGCAGAAGCTAAAAACAAAGTATTAAAGACATGCGCAACAGTTAAAGATATCGATAATTGGCACCCAGTCCAATAAGCAAATACCATTGGAACACTAAGCTATATTTTAAAGATAAACCGTGCCCATACGCAGGTCTAAAACATGGAACTCCGAGTAAGAAGCGAATAGTTGCGTCATCAAGTACCTATTATAATAAGTTTCATGTAAATTCTTAATTTTTTTTGTTTTTGACGAAGCAGGCGTATAATTTAAACTACAATTAAAGTTGTTTTTATCATTAAAATTATAAAAAAATGTATTTGGACAACTCTAACACGGTCATCTGAACCAAAACTAAGCGTTAGCTTGTACTATGGTGATCAGACAACTGATACACATACATATATATATATTTTTTAAATACACACTTATATAGATATTTACATACAGACACAGAACGAACTTTCCTGCTCATCACAGAAAAGTATGACCTGGGAAGGAATCGAACCCACGACCTTCGGTGTACCAGTCAGTATATATAAAACGAAGTGTTATATGATAACCTTAAATACTTTTTGTACTTGTATTAATACACATACACATACTCGTAATTGTACGAGGGTGAAGATCTTACAAAAAGTATTGATAATTATATTAATTAATATACTCAGTTCTTCTGTAATTTTATTATCACGAGAATCATCCAGTTAAATTATATAATTATAACAACAAAAAACATTAATAAAAATTAAGTGTTATTGAAGTAATAAGGTACAAAAGTACATTTTTGTTGTTTTAATAAAAAAAGTTCACGTCACTACGTAACCAAGGCGTTCTAAATTAAAGTTGGTGCTGTTTTTATAAACTACTAAAGACTACCTTCCCTTTGCTTCGGAAGAACCGATTACCAGAAAAAAGTAGTTATTGTGACATGACTGTGACAGTAAGACATGTGGTATCGACGCCCTCTATAAAACTGTACTACATAATTTTGCGCTCTTGTCAATAATTTCCACAGCGTAGGCAATATAAGGATGTAAATTATTTGGGTGACATTATCGAAGTTTTCATACGAAACCTTAACGTTTTTGAAAATATTTTATAGCCTATATTTATAAAGGATTATTTAGAATGCTAATGGCAAAAGATTTTTTTTAATCGCCCTGGAACTTTGGAAGTTATTCGCCTAAAACCAACGTACAAATAATAAAAACTTTCCACTCTGTAATATTATTATATAAAATAAATTCCCCAAACTATTACGAGTATAGAGATAAAATAAAAAAAATTACAACATGCAAATGCAGCGACCTCTAACAAAATAAAATATTACTAATTCATTAGTCTAGAAGTCCAGTAACAATCACCGATAAATAAAAAAATCTTTACAGAAACAGGTGGCGTTCACTCCCCTTCTGTACGCCCATGAAGAGGTATAAACAGATTTTTTAAAACGGTTAATATAAACTCACTTCTTCCTCTGGCGAAGTGGCTAGCTCGGGCTCATTTTCTTCCAGTTTATTGAGCAATTTGTCCTGAAACAAGAGTAATAGAGAGTTATATGAGTTGTTTTATTTTAACAATCTGTATACACATCCCAAGCACATGGTTCCCTGGAAGAGATTACTGTGTGTTTGTGATACAGCCGCACATTTTACGGTAGTTTCCAAATAAGTTTTTTCATATACTGTGTGTATAAAAAACATTGTTTCTTAATATGGTTTGATTTCATGAATATGTACGTAATATTAACTTAATGCGTTCATAGTCCGGCGGTTTCTGTTGTTCGAAAGTTATCAAAGTTAGCAATTACGTTTGCAGTCAGAAAGTGGATGCTTGACCGCTAGTGTTCAAAATTCTTGAATACTTGTTATGCAGGGCAAGTAAAGCAGACGGTTCTGCACCCTAAGACTAATGTCTTTTCTGCTATCCTTCATGCCAATTGCTAGTTCAAAAAAATATGAATCAACGCCATATTTGTCTGCATCAAATGTCAATTCTATACTTTTTTGAAGTTTTTGGGGAGAACGATAACAGAAAAGGCATTTGTCTCAAGGCCCTGGTTGTTATGCAAACAGCAGTCGTTAAACCTTATCGGAGGCCTTCGGGTGATATTGAAACATATATAGTGGCCGCGAACTCCTTCATCAAACAGAATTGTAGAAGCTTACTTAAGTATTTCAAATTATATTTTAAAGTATTTTAAACTGTTAAAATAAGCCTTAACGATTGTAACAGGATACTTGGATTTTTTTAATTTAATGAAATAAGTCTACAGTACATGATTTTGTCGAATAAAATTCCTTCAATTTAATTTTTTTGTTTATTTTATATGTTATTTATGTACATAAATCTTCAAGTCAAAAGTAAAAAGGCTTTGAATAAGTTAGTGCGTTTTGCCATCAAAGACTAGGTCGCCACTTACCATCAGGTGGGATCGTAGTCAAGCACTAACTTATTTAATATATAAATATATATTATTATACAAACAAATATATATATTTGTAAATATATATATATTTGTTTGTATACTCAAACTGGATTCAATTCCGTAGTTACGACTTGTAATCTCCCAAGGAAGCATCGTAAATTGAATTATACATAGATGGTCATGTGATAACTAATACTACTACATCCGAGCTTTTGTTTTGTATTTACAAATGTTAAGATACAGTAATTAGGGCGTTAAGACACATTGTTGTAATATTACAGTATACATCATTGTTCTAATCTGTGTCACAATAAAAAAAATGTTTAGAACGTCTGCTTTTATATTTATCTTTATCTTACAACAGACTGAAATAATTTGCAATATTATTGTTCGCACTAAGTGTCGTTATTGGATAATCGCTTCTCAGTACCGATTTGTGTAGAAATTCTTTCCTAAGGAGCGATTTAAGTACCCATTAACGATTCTAAGTGCGGCAGTTTAAAGATACCCATAATATAATTTTTACCCGTTAGTTTTTCTAGACGACACACAAAAGATCCTTTCCCCTAGCGGAATAATTAGTGGTGTACGAGGGTCAAACTGAAAGTTCTTAGAAAATCAAAAACTAAGTAAACTAACAAGTTATTGATTTTATTATAACT
>DWJZ01009075.1:0-10932 GCA_018249125.1 Asbolis capucinus
GCCGGTGTCACTATAGTTTTAGTTAGATATAAGTAATATGTAATAATTTAGTAATAAAAGTTAATATATAAGTACAATCATATTTTAATTCGCACCTGCTGCGCCAGCGTTCCATAACTAGCGGGTATTTTAATTAATTTGTTTTATATTAAACTGTCAATTTCGTAAATAATATTAATGTACATATGTCTTAAATAAATCCATGTTGCAAAAATCAAATTTTAAACTGGCCTTTTAATTCAAAAGGTTGCTCACCCCTGTTATAGAGCAAGGATAAGTGCACCACTTCTGTTCATGTTCATGATGTTCATGATGTTCAAACCATTAGGCTATCACCATAGCCTAATGGTTTGAACATCTCTCAGACGAGAAGTCCCGGGTTCAAAGCGCGCACCTTAATTTTCAGTAAGATATGCATATTACAAGTTAATTATCAGTTGCTACGGTGAACGAAAACATCGTTAGGAAAGCTGCACTTCTGAGAGTGTTCTGTTCTCGAAGGTGAGTGAAGTATCCATCCATATTTGGCCACTTTGTGAACTATAGCCTAGTGTTAATATTATGAGAGGAACCGAAACCAGTATACAGATAATACTGGTTACAAACATGATAAATTAATTAAGGATCTTATGAATAAAATCAGAGATTGCCGGTGCAGTTCTTCAAGAGACGTATAAAATCTTAACCTAGAAATATACATATTATGCAACAAAAACAATAATAGAATTTAGTATTAAAACGACGAGGATAGGTGGAAATAATGTCAGCTCCCAGTTTAAGGTATAATACATTTAAATTTGTGTTAAAAAGAGAATCGGGAGTTCTCTTTCTTCTTTTTTTCCGACCTTCCTTAACGTACATAGGCTTTGTTGCAAGCTTTTATTTAAATTGCAGTGTATGTTTTTACAAGCTGTAATTAACTTGCAGTGTATGTTTGTATATTATTACAAGCTTTTATTTAACTTGCAGAGTATGTTTGTATATTATTACAAGCTTTTATTTAACTTGCAGAGTATGTTTGTATATTATTACAAGTTTTTATTTAACTTGCAGTGTATGTTTGTATATTATTACACGCTCTTATTTAACTTGCAGTGTATGTTTGTATATTATTACAAGCTTTTATTTAAATTGCAGTGTATGTTTTTACAAGCATTAATTAACTTGCAGTGTATGTTTGTATATTATTACAAGCTTTTATTTAACTTGCAGAGTATGCTTGTATATTATTACAAGCTTTTATTTAACTTGCAGTGTATATTAGTATTTTTGTATATTCGTTTGTTACGGGTCAAATGTTGCAATATTAATAAGACCCACTTCCTTACACTACGGAGTTGAAATTTTGCATACTGCTTCACTGCCGATGACAATCCATTCGTGTAAAAAGAATGACCTGATACTACGTTCAGGATTGGCTCCAGTCAAGGGAACTCCTCAACGGTTAACAATACAGTTATGAAATTTTGTGTTTCTTTGTATTACAGATCTATAATTAAAGCTTATGTTTTTAAATATTTTTAATAAACCTTGTCTTATAAATAAAGCACCTTTCCGAAGCGATGATAAATTTAAAAAATAATATAATATTCAAAAGTGTATTATTAATATTTACGTAAATAAATGAATTTTGACTTTTAGTTGTTGACTTGAAGTTTAGCTGAAACAAATCATTAAAAACAAGTAGTTGTAACCAATTAAATATGTTTTATTAGGAATAACGTTACCTTTCTAATGTAATTTAAAAAAATATACAGACAAATTGAGAACTTTCTTCGTCCTTAATCCTTTTATGAAGTCGTTAAACTTTGACTTTCATTAAGTGAGCTCGATGTTCCTATGATGAAATATAATATTACGACTTTGACTTTGAAAAATGTTAAAAGTAAGTTATGTTATGTCAGTTTTAGCACCTAGTAGCCGATAAGAGACCCGTGCTCAATATTGGGCTGTGTTGGGTTGAGCTGATGATGAATGATATTTGTGTCATAATGTAGTAAATATTACTTCAGCCACGAAGCTGTTAGGGTCATCATACTGCCAGTCTGCACAGCTGTTGCTGGATGCTGAACATTGAGATACATTATCAGACTTGCACCTGTAACAATAAATTGTGAAATCAATAAATAGATAAATATTTTTGGACAACTCACACACGGCCATCTGACCCAAAACTAAGCGTTAGCTTGTACTATGGTGATCGGACAACTGATAAACATATCTTTTTAAATACTACTTCTTTACACATTTTTACACACAGAACTAGCATTCCTGTTCATCACAGAAAAGTTTGACCTGGGTGGGAATCGAAACCACTACCTACGGTCTAACTACGGTGTTGCAGTCAGATTCACTAACCACTAGATCAACCGGCCTGTGAAATAAAAAATATATAAATATTACATTTTACGACAGATAAATATTTGTTCTCAGGCTATCGATTATACTCTTATTAATACGTAATATTACTCATGTCTATTATAAGCTGTGCCTGCTATGGCCTCCATTGTGAATTATGAACTGCATTATGATGAATGATGGTTCAGTATCTGTCATCCTCAGGTCACTTAAAATGATCTTTAGTATAGTATATAAAACCAGCAAACATCTTGAGCAAAAGACCTGGACAGCGCACATCCGAATTTCAGAACCGTTTGGCGGTGCGGGCGGGGAACGACGGTGGAGTATCGTGTGACGCACGTTATACGTGGCTGAGTCGTCCGAATACACTTGCGTGCAGGAAAAAGGTGTTTGTTGAGGTATATTTTTTTCTTGACTTTGTTTTTATAGTTGTTTGTTGAGTTTTTGTTGATTTCTTTTTCTAATTACTTGTTAATTGTTTTATAAAAATATGTCAAGACCAAATAACGTAGTTTTTAAAAAGGCATACCAGATGGTGTAAGACGTATATTGCTTCAAACAAAAGCACGTTAGGAATATTTTCATCGATCGAGAATACATATATTCATCATACTTTTTTCGAGACAATACTTGTCTATGCCTTTCTTTAATGAAGGGAGTGTACCCATTTTTTTGCTCGTGAGTGCACAATGCGAAAAATTCCACTACTTCACGTGTATCAAGATATTTGCCAGTTACTATACATACATACATAATCAGTACAATGTATTTGTATACAGAAGTTTTCTGTCCGTATACGAGTGGCGTGGTGTCCCTAACTGCCACACTCAGAGTGGCTAATCATTACTAAAGTCCAGAGCAACGAAAATTACTCCTTAACATAGAATTTGTATAGACATTCTAAACCGCGGAACAATTTAATTAACCATAACCGAATCTGCAGCAGTAAGGGATCCGCCAGCCACCGACGGACATCCCTAATGCCCAACAGTGGGAATACCTGTAGTCCACGCTCTCAGCAGCAAACACATAATAACCACAGTGCAAACTGTTGGCAGTGAAGGCCAAGGTCACTAGCACCATCAGCTGCAGATGATACCGGCCGAAGTTGTTGAACTTATCTAGAACATCGTCCACGTGACATTTCTTCTGGACTCCTGTATCCTGTATCATTATTCTGTAATCTTACACCTTCTTTTATTCTACTTTCATGTATTTATTGCCTTTTATCTCCATCAATCCGCTTTAAGGCGTCATAAATAGGTCTTTAATGATTTAATTTTGAGAAGTTTTTTTCGTCGCTACTGAAATGATTAACTGAATTTTTTCCTCAATATAGCACCTTTTAAATGAAGACTAGAAAATGACTTATTTACATCAATAAATGAACTTTGAATTTTAATTTAAGACTAATAATAAAAATAACGAAAATTAATAGTTAATCACCAATAAAATTAATTTATGCAATAAATAATGACGAAGATACACTTAAATCTATAAACAATATCTCACGACCCAATTACACGCAAATTTATTATAGTTAAACTATTTAGGTAAATAATGAAGTACTTGAAAATTTCACTTTCAAACACATCTGGAACTTATGAGGATTGAAATGTAACTATTTTAACTACAATACTAATTAAAATAACTACAACATGTTTGAACTATTTGCTCAGCGAATATAAAGGCAATGTCCCACATTTATTTTGTAACATTTAAACAAATAGTTTATTATTAGTAAATTAGTGTTACTTAGCGTCATTATTGCTACTTATTACTGTCTCAATACTGCGCTCGGGTCTCCACTCAGTCAGGGGTATTTGGCATAGTCAGACGCTGGTCAAATTCTGATTGGTGGATACGAAACTTTGCATTACGTTTGACGAACACAAAAAGTCGCTGCGATATCGCTACGACTTTTGAAACGAGATTCGGCTGGCTGAGAATGAGGTTATTATATTATTAAACGAACAAAAAGGATTATAAATAGGAATTTATAACATAAATGAGGAAATTTGTAAGGATGTGACAACGAGAGATAGAGTTTAGTCTGGAATAACAGACTACTTTATATTAACACATGACACGGCGATGCCGCGGTCAGAAACTAGTTTTAATAAAAAAAAATACGACAAATAATCCTTAATCCCTTCTATCCTTTTCAGTGTTCCAACAAATATATATGAATTTACCAACCAGAGAACACAATACACTCATTATTATACCACATCATTTTATAAACCATTTCGGTAATCCGTCCAAAGTTTCCCACTACCTAATCCGGTACAACCTCTCATCCTCACGCTGAAAACATGTTAAAATCCTATAACTATGAAGAACAACCTACCCGTACAAACTGTATAAGCGGTATCGAGCGGCCCCGGAAGAGAAAACTTTTCACTACTTACTACTTAGTTCGGTAATTGAATTACAGACTGTCGGGTTTGTTTAACATTGTTCTGAAGTTACAGTCTTACCGATGCGGCGAGGTGGCGCTCTCTAGCGGTACAATTAAGTACTGTACAACGATCAATTTGATGGCGACGTGTTTCTGCTGATCAACTGTCGTTTTATCAAAAAAATCTATATAGTTCGAGTTCATAAGTCTGGATTGCAATCCAGCCCCAGACTTCTCATTCCACACTTCTGAAATACCACAATTCTCTTTTATATTAACCGCGCTTCAATAGAACTCTATAATATCGAAATATAGCTGACATTTCATTAACGAACGACTTTCGGATCGATGTCGTTGGAGTGCAGTTGTAAGCCAATTGCGAATGTTAATACTAAATTGCGCTTCAACGGCAAATGTCTATATTGCTACGACTTGTGAAACGATAACGGCGAGCTGGTGTATTCCAGGCTAAGACACATGGGGTTACCATCCTTTAAGACCTGCATTGGGACGGTGACTGCCCTTATGTTGCCCAAGCCCCTGGGCAAAGATGGCTATTATCAGGTAGCCCATCTATCATATTCTTTCACAAACATTTGAGAATTTTATGAAGAACTCTCAAGAGTGCAAGTTTCCTCACGATGTTTTCCTTCACCGTAGCAAGTGATAATCAATTTCTAATACTTTGAAACTTAGACATAACTTTGAAAATTAGAGGGTTTGAACCCAGGGCCTCCCGTTTGAGAGAGCAACGTTCAAACCACTAGGCTATCACAGCTTACTACAATGATATTTTTTTAGTATTTACCTTATGCTATAAGCTTTTTCCAAGACCGAAGTTTGGTGTTCCAGGCTCCCGCGGACGACTAATTCACTTTATCGAATTTCGTGTCGATTTTCGTTTTACAACCATATCCAGCCAATAATGTAATTTAATGTGTTAGACGTAACGATAATATAATTAATTTTGGTGTTGGCAACAACGCATTATACTTTTCAGAAAATAAAAATTATAGTGTGGGTAGTTATTTAAGAAAATTGGCAGGGTAGACATGTTTTTGGTCAAGCCTAATGGCGGTCGAATGTGACACAGTTGAAATAGATTATTAAAAGGCGAATGTGCAAGTGAGTGTTGCTGTGTTTTCTTTCAAATGGCACCTTTTCGAAGCGGTAGCAGATACTAAAAATGAGGTTCAATTTTGTGAAAAAATACCCACATGAAATAAATTAATTGACTTTGAACGACAAACATGCAGGCAGCGTTTCATGCATACCGAAATTTTTTAGTTTTTAAAGTAATTTTCAATCGTGAATCTGCAATATTTTTTTTTATTTTTTATTTATAAAAACACATAAAGTAGACAGTTACAGTGTTACCGTTGGTCACACACTAGGATTCTCTGTATTGTGAATGACCAACGTCTATCGTTAACAACGGTTTCTTATTCAAAGTGTAAGCAACGCAAACATATATGTATGTATGTTGTATTTCGAATAATTTTTCGTATTTAACATATATTAATATTAAAATTATAACATCTGGATCCCCACAACCAGTGACTAAACTTGTTTCGGCTCATCATATAGAATTTGTAGGTGTTCATTGAATTATTCTCATTTGTACTTGACAGTTCCCGAGATCCTATCAAATTAGTTTCTCTGAAAACACGGGAAGAGACAACGTTGTTTTGAATATAGCCCTTATCTCGGAGGAATAAGGTTCGATTTAGAATGCGTTTCATTCTTTTACACTTCGATATAATAAACTATTCGTATTTGTAATACGATAAAGTGCTAACTGTGTATTAAATTAAACTTCTTCAGTTGAAATAACGGTGATAGATTTCTTGGGGCCAATATGCCGTTAGATACTAATTCGAAATTATCTTTTTACATGTAATTCATCTGTATGTGTGTATGTCACTACATGCCTCCTAAACGGCTGTAAATTGAATAATTTTTGTATGCGTTTGTGTAGCGCCCTGGATGTAGGTTCACAAATCAGCCCGGCAGATGGCGCTGTAGTCGGTATCTAGGTTATTTATCTATACTGCAACTAAACGACTGGATCGACTTGAATTAAGTTTTGTGTAATTTTGGTTTCGAAATATTTATGGAAGTACAAGGCTTAAAAGATAAAAAAAAAAACAAAAAATAGTCTTGCGGTACGAAGTCTGGGTCTGCTAGTACAAAAATAAATACCTCGGGACAACTCACACAATGTTATTGGTTTTCAGATATCCAAAGAGAACGATTAGAAGCTTTGATGGTCGAAGGTTTTGAACATTGGTTTCCTGTAGGATCTGGGTGCATCTGTCATTTTCAAAGTTATGTGCGATACAAGTTAATTATTACTACAGTAAAGGAAAACATCGAGATAAAACCTTCACTCCTGAGACATCTCTATAAAGTTCTCGAAAAGCGAACTCTACCAGTATTCTTCAATTAAATATCCGACAGGCTAGTACATTCCAAGTTTCAAGCAAAAGTCTCAACTTAATTTTAACTGTAACTGCAAATCAAACACATTTCCCTTAACCCATAACTATACTAAACAGTCTTTTCAAAACACCATAGAAACAGCGAGCAAAACCAAATTATAACAATATTTATTTAAATATTATAAAACACAAGTTTTAATTATGAATAACTAAAAACGAAACATATAAAATTTCATAACTGAATTATTAACCGTTGAGGAGTTCCCTTGTCTGGAGCCAATCCTGAACGTAGTATCAGGTCATGCTTGTCATACGAATGCATTGTTATCAGGATGAAAACTTTATGCAAAATTTCAGCTCCGTGGTGTAAGAGGAAGTGGGTCTAATTAAGCTTGCAAGATTTGA
Organism: Asbolis capucinus; assembly: GCA_018249125.1. Taxonomy (NCBI): domain Eukaryota; kingdom Metazoa; phylum Arthropoda; class Insecta; order Lepidoptera; family Hesperiidae; genus Asbolis; species Asbolis capucinus. Next base: position 7,609 of record DWJZ01009075.1, read on the forward strand.
CCCAAACACTTAACAAACAAATATAACATACTTATATATAAACGGGTTCGCAACCAAGGGTTTTTCGGAGTTATGTGAGCTTTAAACATTTAAATGTCACTCGCTATAACGGTGAAGGAAAACATCGTGAGGAAACCTGCCGGGGAGTTAGCAAATCTCAAAGGTGTGTGAAGTCTACCAATCCGCACTTGGCCAGCGTGGTGGACTGTGGCCTTAACCTTCACATTAGAGAAGAGACCCGTGCTCAAAAGCGGGCCGTTAGGATTGAGATGACATACAAACACATACTGCAAGACACAAACAAGAGAGTGCGAATGCAAAACTTCCTATTATGAGTATTATTTATATATAAGTGTAATATAGTACACAACGGGGTACAATAACCAACAAAACACGAGATTAACCACAGAATATAATGGCTATAGATGTGGCAAGTTCATATTTTTGGTGAACTTATTTAATAGATACATACATTACAAGAAACATATAAGGGTCCGCCCGCGGCTCCGCCTGCCTGTATGTTGGTAAAAAGTAATTTATAAGTTATTCCAGAATAAAATCTATCCCTATGCCAAATTTCAATCAAAATCGTTCAGTAGTTTTTGCATGAAGGAGTAACAAACATCTATCAATCAATTCTCCTATCAATCTACCCATCCATCCAGGATGGATAACTTTCAATGGATGAATCAGGATGGTCAATAACTTTCGCATTTATAATATTGCTTGGTTTCAGGACCTGATTACTACTGAACATGGGTCTCTCGTCATACTGAGGAGTTCTCGATCATACTCCACCACGCTAAAATTGGCATTTATATATTAAATTACAAAATAATTTGTTAATATACTATATTACGAAAGGTACTATTGGATCTGTCTGTATAATTTCTACTGATTTTGACAGAAACTTGATTTTTTAAAAAGCGTGTGTTACAATGCTTGCCATTACAAAAAAAAAGTGAAACTGCAATTCAAAACCTTAAAATTTGGGATTTAGGTCTTTTGTTTTCAGATATATACGTAGATTAACATTCAAAATGGAATTTTAGTTAACCATGAAACAAATGTGGAGTAAATCCTATTGTTCTTTTCTAATTATTAACAAATATACAGTCTGAATTTTTTTAATTTCACAGTGTCTATTTATTCAGGAAATTCGTTAAAATTGTGTATACAACAATATTCTTCCTGCTAGACTAAACAATAAACGGCTAGACTAAAAACTAATAAGGTTTTAAAATGAAGTTTATAATAACACAATTTTTCCACTATTAGAGTACGACAGATTTCGTTAGTGTCGTATGTTGTGATGAAAACAAATTAATAAAACAGAAAGTTGACAGATTTGTCATTTGTTGCAGTGTCAAGTGTCATCTGTCTAGTCTTTCTACCCACCAGTCTTTATGATCCATGTAACTGAGTCGAAATATCCGTATAATAAACAGATCGTGAGTACCCCTTTACATTTTAAATTGTGATTATGTTCATAAAAAGTAGTCCAAACTATAATCTATCCCTGTACCAAAATGTATTCAGATCCGTTTAGCAGTTTTTGCGTGAAAGAGTAACAAACGTGCATCCGTTAATTCTGAAAAACCTTCGCGTTTATAAAGTCAAAGTCAAGATATTTTATTTCATCATAGGAACATCGGACTCACTTAATGAAACTCAGAAGATTACAAACATAATTTTCATACATTCTTATTAATTATAATATTAGTAGGACATAATATGCCATCATAAATTTTGTCTCCATGCCACCAGCAAGTGGGGGTCATAGTGTAAGCGTGTATTTCACTTTGGTGCTTCGCTTAAAATTCACTCACCGCTCCACATAATTATCCCTTTGTCCTAAGTCATATTCTAGAACAGAATTCCCGCATGTCTCTGAAATACCTATTTGGTGCATAAGCACAGCAAATACGGCTGCATGCTAGAAATTATATCTCAAACATTGTGGTATTTCCTGTGAATAACGTTTATGCTGCTGGATTCTGGAATTTTATTTTCGTACTTGTTTCTGGCCTCGGTTTCGCTCTAAAAAGCCTGTGTATTCCAGACCATGATCTCTGTCTGTACCTTCATTTTGATCTGTACAGTACTTTTTATATAAAGGAGACAGAAACATATATCCATCTCTCTCTTCATACATCCATCCATCTACCCTTATAAACTTTTGCATTTATAATATTAGAAGGATTAGTTATTGTATGTATACATACATGTTTCTAGTGACTACGTCCGTGTCGAAAAGTTTTCACTATTTAATTACCCCAATTATTATCATCGTTGTAACCTCCAACTGTCCCACTGTTGGGCTTGGTACTACTGTCAAAATATGACGGATATAGACCACTGTGCTGGCCACGTGCGGGATGGTAGACTTCACTTTTTGCAACTTTACGAGAATCTATCACTTGTACAGGATTCCTCACGATGTTTTCCTTTAATGAAGGGAGTGTTAATAGACTTATGATCCGCAAATAACTTAGAAGATTAAGATGCGCACAGGATTCGGGTATCAGGAAAAGGAGGAATGTAATCAGGGAAGCCAGGAACTCCTATTCGAGCAACTAAGGTTCAAAGATCATACCATTCCTGTTTTACGAGCTGGCTTCAACCAATCGATGATTCAGTACTGAGCACAGGTGTCACGTTATACTGAAAAGCCCTAGAGGATACTCCACGCTGGTTCAATGAGGTTGGTTTAGGGGTTAGTAGCCAACTCAAGTGTGGAAAGTTTTTTAACACCCGGAGGCCAGCATGGCATAAAGATTATCTAACGACAACAACCAGGTCTGACGACTTTATGTGCCCTCTGAAGCACGGAAGTGCTCATGGAAATGTTCGCTACTACCCATCCTCATACCGACTGCGCCCGCTGTTGGTTAACCTTTTCGATTGCTTACAATCGCCGAGCTATAAAGCTTGAAGTGGTATAAAAATACTACAAAATACAGTGTCATACGGAAAACACAACAGTATACACGTTCACCGCAGTCGTTCGCAAATACAATAAAAGTAATAATTTCCATTTAATAAATTTTAATACACACAAAACTAATAAATATCCGCGGCGGTCGGTCACTAGTTAAATTTGATCACACGAAAGTAACCGCTTTAATTGGCATTTAATTTTTATTATTATCGGTTCCTGTTATTTGTATGCACAGGTCTGATACTGTGTAAAATTATTTTATTATGTAAAATAACTTGGCGCTGGACTACGGTCCCACCTGATGGCATGTGGCGATGAAGTCTTCGATGGTTCGCACTAACTTAGTAGAAGCCTGTTCACTTCTGTCTTGAATACATTTACAT
>DWJZ01009076.1:0-10932 GCA_018249125.1 Asbolis capucinus
TAAAAATATTTTTATGATGCAGGTACTCACTTTTGTACCCCACAGGTAATAATAGTAAAAATATTACTAAACTTATTCAACCGTATATTGCTTTTCGGGTGTAATTTGTTAAAGCGAGCTTGTGTACTTCCTTTGTAATTAGTACATATAGGTATATAAATATAGCGTTAGCAAAGCTGCAGTATCATATTGGATATACATAACATAATATTTTACTTCATTATCGAATGAATCCTCTGTTTAAAGTTGTGTACAGGATATCTCTCGGCAAAATACGCATATACATATAAAGCCAAAAGAAACTCGACCATTTTTTCATATATTTTTCATCGATTCCTCCTTGAAAAACATTATTAAAAAATTTAATACAATAATATCAAGTAAATTTTTTTATCATTAGATTTTTATAGTTAAAACTGAATATAATTTAATTGGGGAAAGAAAATGAAAAATATGTTTACGCTGATAATTTGGTCTAGTTTCTTCTTTTTTCTTATGAGCACTTTATTAAGACATCCTGTATACAACCTAGGAACAAGGAAAGATCTTCTGATTGTGGTTCTTTACCATATACTATTCTAAAAGACGTGTTTCATACTAGGTCTCAATGCGTTGTCATTCAACATCGAAGAAGTATAATAACTAAATATTATTCAAAAATTACAATTATTTGAAATAAAAAATCCTGTGTTCAGAAATCTTAAATCACAGCAGCTTTTATGTGGCAGTGAACAAAACATCAAAGGCAAAGGAATATTAAATATTTTTTTATATATATATTTAAAATTGCTGTAATGTAATAAAGAAAAACGGTATTCGAAAACTCAAATAGAATATTGCGAGAACTGCTCAAAACGAATATAATCGTGTACGTATTCGAAGTTTTACAGATCGTGATGAAAACTATCAAAACGTACCATCAACATGAAAAAAGTACAGTCAATACATCAGCACGTAAATAAGAAAATGCTATTAGCCATTTTTCGAGCCTTTGAACAAAATTTAAAATAATAATAAGATATAAAATATTAATAAAAGTGTAGAGAGTTATTGGTAGTATACTTGTGTATAACATTTAAATAATCATATACAGGATGTAACCGTTTCAATAGCAAAGATTATACTTAACGAATTTGTAACTATTGAGAATTGATAGAACAAGCATTCGAAAAATTATACTTTATTTTAAACGTATTTAAATAATTGACTTTTTCATATGTAGTTTAATTTTATATTGCTGTTTATGTCTATAAACGACTTAAACACATGCCGTCTGCTCGTTTGTCTTCTTAAGAAATAAAAAAAAACAAAGATACATACGATATAATGTTCTGTTTTTTTTAATCTGTTTATATGTTAGCATATGTTAAATAAAATAAAAAAAGCAGTCTCTGAGTATAGGTACCTTTTACCAGTGCATAATAAATTTTTTAAAAGAAATGACATTATATATTTTTGATATTTTTTAAGTATTTTGATATGCAAACAAAGATTTCTTGTAATATTTCATATCTGAAAAGATACATAACAATTACACTCTGTATAACTGCCAAGCGTAGAATTGGTGTCTTTTCACACGCGCGACAAAATATCGCAAGCTGACAAAAGAACGTCGTATGTCGCAGCGACATTTTGCCGGTGTCGCGCGTGTGTAAAGATCCTTACAAGTGAAAATCTGTTATAATATCAAAGCCAAGTCTAGTATTATAGCCTATAATAGATATACACATAATTGAACAGCGTACTTCTTGTTGGTGATATTTACCTAAAAATAAATAAATAAATATTACAAATGCGGATGTTTGTGAGGATGGATGGATATTTGTTACTCCTTCACGCAAATGCTACTGAATCGATCTGTGTGAAATTTGGCACGGAGATAGATTATAGTCTGAAATAACATGTAGTCTACCTTATTTCATCAACGAACCTAACTGCGAATCCGCGTGCCGAAACTAGTCACTTAATAAATATATAAATAGATCGCGAATTAGGAATGTAATAATTACTGATAAAATTACGTAAATTTTCCTTTTTTCTTTCTAATATAAGTGTGGCTCCACCTTATTAACGACTCATTACGGAGCACAGGCTTCGTTAACTGAGGTAGAGGTTACCCTATGCTCCAATGAGGATAGGAGGTATTGGATGGAGGTACTGGCCAACCCAAGTGCGGGTAGGTTTTTGTTGCCAATACCTCCAGAGCGGTGTTTAGAGTTATCTAAACTATTAGATACCAATCTACCATCTTTCACCATGCTCTCCGCAGCACTACTAACGTCAAATATGAAATATCGTTAAAGAAAATTTTTAAACGCTTGTCTTTAAACCGATCTCAGCTTAAGAGCGTAATCTCAGATTATATTTGCCGATCTCACCCTACATCAACAATGTTTATGATGTAAGTCTATACATTGAATCCTAAGATCGGTTAATCTGTGGCGACATAGCACAATACGTCATACGATGACGTCATCACGACATAACCTGAATCACGCTATCGGAGTTTGTATCATTAACATATATACAAATTCCGGGGAACAACTGTTGGAGTTCGGCCGGTCCCCAGGCATCACCCATCGCCTGGCGGGATATTTCCCATTTGCTAAAAATCAAAATGGCTCAGTGTTAAAATATTACCAAAACTCACCCTAATACAGAAACAGTTCGGGGAAGTATTTGGTGTGCGGCGGAATGTGTTGTTGGTGCGACTTTCCGGTGTTGGGCGAGCAGGCCCCAGACGTGGGCAACAACGGCTCCTCGGATATAGAGTTGAATATCTCCTCCAGCTTGTCTTTGATCTCGTACTGGGGAAAATTTGACATTTGTCAACATATACATATTTTAGTAAATAAAACAACCTTACTTCCTTCTTTCGTTACAGCGAGTGTGAAGTTGTACGTTCAATTAATTAAGTTCTAGGGAAGGAAAAATTTAAGTATTATTTTAAATGTATATGTTTCCATATCTGGAATGATGGCAGCGGGGGGATTAGGGGTTTTTTCATCCATAACAACTTGGCACAGACATAGACTGGGATATCAAAAAGGCTACTTTATATCAACAAATAAAGCAGGTAAATCCGCGGGCTAGAAGTAGTTAATATATATGGAGGTAAGTAGAGTGGCAGCGGTGGGATCGGAATTACCTTGGGCTGCGTCAGATGCAGCAGATGGTCGAATGGCGCGGTGCGGAAAGTGTTGTTGAGCGTGGCCTTCTTACGTTCCGCTTCACGTTTCTCAGCCTCCGTGGGACCACTTGCCGCGCGACGCAAGGCCTCCAGACTTACATTCTCGGACTGGGTTGGATGCTGGAATAACAAAAAAAATATTATGTACACAGTCTTATCAAGGACAACAGTTTCAACACGAGTTTGATAAATTCCAGATAATTTAGCTTATCATACGTGCTAAATACACTGCCTGTAGCGAAGACGTGTAAGAACCAATTGGAAGATTTTTTCCGCATTTTTCTGAAAAATATACGGAACCAGAATAAGTAGTTTACCGTAAATTAAATATACAAGTACCGTCATGTTTTAAAATCTAAATCACTCTAGAAATAAAACAAGTCTCTAATCACCTAAACCGTCTCTAATAATTACTTAATAACCTACTATCTCTGAGTACCAGAACCGAAATACATAAGATAACATTTTCAAAAATACACTAATTAATACTCCTATACTTTATAAATTGCATTAAATATACATATGTGGTGTCTAGAAGCTTAACTAAATGGATGTTATAGAAGGATGAAAATGTAGGGTTTTATGTATTTTTTAATTCCACTTTATAAAAAAATAAAAATAAAAAATTTTTTTCACGAATTAAAAAAAATGTTAGGGGTGGACATCCCTTATCACTTAGGGGTATAAAAATCGATAGTAGCCGATTCTCAGGCCTACTGAATATGAAAATAGAATTTCATGTAAATCGGAGGCATGGCATGGTAACTAACATTATGACACGAGACTTTTAATATAAGATAATATTAGCGCCAACATCTTTACTGTCCATACGTCAAACGTCATTCTCTTGTCTTCCATACGTCATAACTATCACCTCGGTCATCTATCAAAAATCAACTGACAGCTGTCATCTGTCATGTCTTCCTTGTTAACGTTCCTTCACACGCATACTCTCATATGTTACTATCCTACATATATAAATGTATAGAATAGATATACTTCATCAATCTATAATATGTATGTATATGTGACTTTAGTTACCCACTAAAACTACTTTTGATACGTTCAAAAACAATTTGGATACCACGGTATTTTTGTCCCGCTTCATATCATAAGAGCTAGAGGTATGAGCCTCCACGTGGCCCCAGTTCCAAAATTCGTTATCACTCCGCTGTATGACAAATATAATGTACTTTAAGATTTGATTAAAGAGGGTATAATTCAATGTTAACGTTAAGAGACAAAATATAAATATAATCAAATAGGCGTGGCCAGACTTTGTTCTACTTTAAGAAATATTCGGGTATTTGACATCTTATCATCATCAACTCCGTCCCGACTTAACTCGTATAAAAGCAGCGTAATTTGAGTCTTGTATCACGTCCAATACGATTCATTTTCGTATTGCTATCCGTTTGTTATATACAACTTTCAATGGACTAAAATATCTCTTGCCTAAAAATAATGTTCAACATTCTAAATGTAAACGAGTATTCATGATTTGTTTATTATTATATCGACATTTCGAGCAGTTGTGTGAGTCATGGGCACGGCAAGACAGCAATAATATTTTACTAAAATCCTAGTCTTTCGTAATACACCAAGGACTAAACGGGCGATTCTCGTTGTACCAAACAATTTCAAAGTCGTTCAAGTTCAGATGACGTTCGATTGCAATCCAGCTGGAATTTGGTATTCTCATTTATATGGACTGCGCTTCAACAAAACTTCAACTCGGCATACGGCATACAGTGGACGCTTCGTTGACGAACGATTTTTGGACGTTGCTGGAGCGAAAGTTGTCGTTGGGGACAGTAGTTGGTACGATTTGTGAAACGTGAATCGGCCGGAAGACTAAGTAACTGCCAGTACTAATTAGTATATGTGAATATTATTACGTAAACGCCAAAGTTCTGCGAGTAGGGTCTGAAGTTGTAGTTGTACTTCTCTATGAACATGCGGTACTCCTCGTCCAGCGCGTCGTACTGCGCGCGCTGTCCGTACAAATATATGTAGGTATACGATATAAGTAGTTGTCATAAATTACGCAAAATGCTAAATACGAATTGTCCTGTATGTTATACACCATATGTTGTACGTTGTACTCTACATGATGTACGAAATGTCATCCGCTATATTTTGTTTGTTTGTCCTTTAGAATCTAAAATGGTAGGAGGCAAAGCTCTGATATGTAACAACTTTATGCGTAATAACGCGCAACGAGTTGATGCATATTAACGCGCACCGGGCGCAGCTAGTCTATACTAATAATAAAACTGTAACGGGGTCAATTCTGTATATCAAGTATTTTTTTAACATTTTGATGCAAGGAGGCTTTGATATTGATATAGAAATCATTGGACCAATTTAGATGAAATTTAGCATATTCATAGCTTATGTTAGGACAATGGTTATAGGATACTTTTGATTTCAGAAAACTGTTTTGTTCCCGTGGGATAATAGGTTAAAATTAGTATGGCAACTCTGAAATCACTGGACAACTCTTTTTGTGAAGCTTTCTAGTATGCTATAATGCTGTACATCTTTTGATATACAAGATTGTGAAAGCAAGTTAACGGTATGCTATGCGATGTACGTCATGTGTTTCATGGCATATGCTATAGACAATGCGCGATATTTTCCGCCCTACCCTATACACCATATTCTGTGCTATACTACATACAAGCGGTGATAGCCTAGTGGTTAAGAATTCGGCCTCCTACTCAGGGCGTCCCAGTTCGAATCCCACTTTTCAGAGTTATGTGCGTTTTAAGCATTTAAATGTCACTCGCTATAACGACGAAGAAAAACAATGTGAGGAAACCTGCATACCGGGGAGTTTGCAAAACTCAAAGGTGTGTGAATCTGCCAATCTGCACTTGGCAAGCGTGGTGGACTATGGCCTTAACTTTCTTATTCAGAGAAGAGACCCGTGCTCAATAGTGGGCCATGATGGGTTGAGATGATGATGATGATATATTATATCTTACTACGTCACACAATAACGTCACAGGAGGTAGAAGGTTGAATCACACTTTCAACGTAAACACCGCTTGAATAACAAGTTCCGAATGAACCATCTGGTGTTTGCTAGGTAACTTCATATAGATGGATGGATGGATGGACTCACCCGCTGCACTCCTGGGGAGCTGTTGGCACTGTCCAGCTCGAGAGTGGGTCCCGCAGAGATATCTGCCAAGCTGTCTCGGCCTTGGGTGGCGCCTGGAACATCGACAATGAAATGACATGAGCGACGGTAGTGAAGGACGCGAATTGCGAACTTAAGAGGGGACATGAAGTCGAGTATATTCGACGACGGAAAACAGTATGGGCGTAACTCTTAGAGTAGAATTTCACTTTTGTACGGGAAACAATAAGGGCAGTTCCGCCACTAACTATAATACTACCCAATGCTTTCCTCATGCCAACATATCCTACTTATATTGTAGTCGTAATAGTAATATAAATAAGCTTATGAGTGTTTGCTACGCGAAAACTACTGAACCGATTTAGATGAAATCTGGCACAAAGATAGATTGAAATAAAACTTTATTCGAAGTTGGTTTTTACAAACACTTTTTGAAAGTCAAATTACGCCATCGCTTCAACAAATCTCTACGGTCAATGGTGTTGGAAAAAGTAGCGCAAGAAACATCTAAGAAGTTCTTTTTTCCAACTCACAGTTACCGATAGCATTCACAGTTACAGATAGCTAGATTATAGCCTGGAACAACACATAGGGTAATTTTTATCAACATACTAAAGGGAAACTAGTAAATAAATGTATGAAGTGTGAGTATACCAGCTTCGACCCAGCTGTGTCGATGCGCGAGCCCCTGCGGCCCGCCGGCGGAGTACGGCGAGGGAGACTGCAGCCGGCTGGGGTCGATGCCGCTCGCCTTCACGCTGTCCGACAGCGCCATCTGTTCAACACATGCCGCATCATACATATAGCATTAGTATTTATTTCATGTTTTCTCATATATTGTTATTAATATACGATTTTAAACTCGTTTCATCGTGGACATGGACATAACATTATGCTATGTTACAGTTACTCACGATATATGTTTTTCGCGATGTATAATAGTTTCAGAACATGCCCATGGACTCAAGTTCCGCCGGGACCATGATCCATACAAACGGGTCGAAATACCGGCGCGATAAACATATATCGTGAGTACCCGTAACATAGTATAATTGTTATTAAAGTTAGTCTTTGTTTTAGTTTACGCCTACCACACATTCTCACCTTCACCAAGATTTGACTGGTAGAGAATGCCACCAGGCAATAAGTCCGCCCATTGTAATCATTTGCAATAAAGGGTTAGTAAGAAATAAGAACAAAATACCGTTTATTTAGCCATATCGGGGCGGCTTAGAATAGATACCTCAATCTCATGCCGGTATACCAGGATAATATAAAACCCAGAAGTCAACTCCTAGTTATAGGGGTTCGCGGAAGGGTTATCTTTGTGTGAAGCCCGACTGACTACCACCCTCTAGCTTGAATCAGGAATCAATCATTGAAAAAAATATATATGTATAAATATAGAAACATGCCCTAGGGGGTACCTGATCGATCATGAGGTAAGGCAGCTTGTTGGGCAGCTTGGCCGGAGGCAGGTCGTCATACTCGTCCAGCAATGGCGGCAGCAGGTGCGGCGCCTCCTCACGGCGGGCCTCTATTATCTGCAGTAACATACATATTAAAATTTTAAAGTGAAACTTCTATTTAGACGCAACTTGATACTCCACTCCACGTACTCAAACCGGCGGATCTCTTACGTATCTTGCAAACGGAAAGCGACGACGAAAATTGTGCAAAAATCGCCCGTAGATCACGAATTTGTATTACGTAACAGCGACAATCGTGCTAAAAACATTATATTATATGGATTATGCAAATTAGATTATGGAGTTTGCAAGATACGTAATAGACACGCGGATCTAATATCGGTCGGTCTCAATCCTAGTTTTAATTAGATTTAAATATTGAACTGTTATGATTGGCTCCAACCCAACGATTGCCCACGGGTCTCTCCTTGTATTGAGGAGGCCTAGAGAATTGTCCACCACGCTGCTACAATGTAGATTGGTGAAGGGCTTAGTGACCAACCCAAGTCTGAGTAGTCCTTATGCCGCCCGAAGGCCTCCGACATGGCTTAACAATTGCTATCTCATAATAACAACCGGTACCAAAGCTTTGCGCCCTCCAAAACACGGTGCTTCATTCATGAATTTTTAAATAAGCCTTAAAATAATGGTCATCATCTCAACTCATCACGGCCCACTATTGAGCACGAGTCTCTTCTATGAATGAGAACGTTACGGCCCTAGTCCACCTAACACACCTTGGACTTATGCTCCCCGGCATGCAGGTTTCCTCACGATGTTTTCCTTCACCGTTATAGCGAGTCACATTTAAATACTTAAAACGGACATAAATGTCAGAAGTTTATCATGGTTTAACAAGCACCTGCTGCGTCAGTCTTCAGTAAATCACACATAACTTTAGAAATTAAAGGTGGGTGTAACATCAAATCCTGCTGCACCCAAGACACTCGAAAGACTTCGAAAGACCAACATCTTATCAGGCTGTCACTGCCTCTACTGTCTTCAATTACTTCCTACTTATTATTTACCTGTGTGATGTAATGTCCGAGGCGGGGGAGCGGCAGCGCGTGCGGCACGAGCGCCGCCAGCGCCGCGGCCGTGGCGTGCAGCGCGCACTGCTGCCACGACGACAGCACCGGGTTCGATAACGACGACTGCTGGATGCTGCAAACACGGCGGGATTAGGACTGAGGGTATTTAAGGCTAGTTAATAATAGCCTCATCATCTCAACCCATCACGGCCCACTATTGAGCACGGGTCTCTTCTCTAAATATAGTCCACCGCGCTGGACAAGTGCGTAGCGGCAGGCTTCACACACCTTTGAGTTTTGCAAACTCCCCGGCATGCAAGTTTCCTCACGATGTTTTCTTTCACCTTTATAACGAGTGACATTTAAATGCTTGAAACGCACACAACTCCGAGAAGTCAAAAGTGCGCGCCCTGGAACTCGAACCCGGACCCCCCGAGTAGGAGGCCGAATTCTTAACCACGTGGTGGACTATGGCCTTAGCCATCTCATTCAGAGAAGAGACCCGTGCTCAATAGTGGGCTGTGATGGGTTGAGATGATGAGTAACAAAGGCAAGAGATAAATACATACGCTAGTATCAAGTGCAGCATATCGCAGACTGTCTCCTCCGAGGCGAGCTCTATGCACAGCAGCGCCAGCGTCGTGTAGATCGCCTGGATGTTCTCCACCGTGTTCGATTCCAGCTGCAGCCCTGGAGGTTGACACTCATCATCAATACACATAATTATAGAAACAAATAGAAAATGCCCTCTTCGTCGCTTAGGAAGAGCCAGTTACTAGAAAAAAGGCGACGTGGTATCGGAGTTATTTGTAGATATTGATGTCCTTTTAAAACTATACTATAATACATCACTTTGCTCTAGTGTCAATAATTTCTGCAGCGTACACAATTTAAGGAAGTTTTGTAGTATTTTTTCACTTATTTTAATAAACCTTATTTTCACTATTATTTCTATTAATTTTTTTTAGTTACAATCAAGAAAAAGCGGAGTCTCATTGTAAGTAATCACCGCTGCCCATGGACTTGAATCTGTCTGTTAACATTAATTAATTTTACTCATATTTATAATTGAATAACTGCTATACAACAAATAAATGATTTTCTTCTTTCTTACCATCATAGAGCGAGCTGAAGATGGCATAGCCATGTTTGCTGATGAAGATAAGGTCTGGCCGCGAACACTTTTCCAATGTTAGGCCGAGCTCGCCGTACTCCACCCTGGAAACCATGATTTTCCTTACTAGATTGAAATACACCCTCGGCCCTTGCAGTTACTATATGACTATACTTATATGACTATACAATTGAAACATACATTGCAGAAAAGTTTCCTATGGAAGTAATCAAAGGGAAGAAAAGATATTTTAATTCTATTTCATATTTAAACATGCAGAACTGGACAGGGAAAAAAGAGGAAAATTGACTCCCAAGCCCCCAGCCGGAACACAGCGAATAGTTTGACAGCCGATTCAACCACGAAAGCTGTAGACAGATAAACTTCACAAAAATACAAAATCATTCCGGAAACCACAACCACCAAACGACTTTCTATGCCCTTTACAAGAGGCCCCAAATATGGCGACATCAATCATCGATTTTCAAACCCAACGATTCTATAAAAGTCAAACTTAAAACACAAGAATTTCTCACGTGGTAGCAACCAGTCTCGGCAGGTTCCCTCGGCGGTCGAGCAGCGTGTGCAGGATGCGCTGCAAAAGTGCGCGCGTGCGCGGCTCGCCCGCCGACGACAGCCGCAGCAGCGCGTCCAGAAAGGCGGGTGGGAACGCCTTGCTTAGCTCAGTCGTTCGGTACGTCGTGCCCACCTGCACACACACGCACACGAGCACGCTGAGGTTATCATATTTATATTCAGATTCCAAATTGAAGTCTCAAATGCAAACGTATTTATTCAATGTTGTTTATGCCCTTGCCTAATGTCTATGTGCTTTAGGCATCAACCTGATTGATATTACTCTACTTCCAAATAAGTTTCATTACCTAACTTACGGATTACATAACCTAATACGAGGGTCAAACTGAAAGTTCTTAGAAAATCAAAAACTAAGTAAACTAACAAGTTATTGATTTTATTAT
>DWJZ01009077.1:0-10932 GCA_018249125.1 Asbolis capucinus
TTTAAGTATGTATTTAAAAGTATATATGTATGTTTATCAGTTATCTGATCACCATATTACAAGCTAACGCTTAGTTTAGGGTCAGATCGTGTGTGAGTTGTCCAGATATTTAAAAAAAAAATTTTTTCTTTTTGGCCATATTGGAGTCTTGGTAAACAATTTATAAAAACCGACTTAAATTTTCAATTACATATACTAAAATAATCAAGACTCTCAGTTATTCGAAATCAATTCAATACGCAATATTAGAGATAACTCAAACACTACTAATTCAGGGTCCCCGATAAATTTGTTCACATGTAATCATTATACATGTATCAAGCAAATTTTTTCTTGAGGTAATTTGGATGAGTTGGCCAATTTTTTCTCTTACAAAATATCTCGATTATCTGCCACAATCGACAGTCTAACAGGGGTAACAGGGAAACATCATGGTATCACGCCATTGGTAGGTCAATGTGACCATTAAATTACAGGTATAAATATTAACTAAGCAACAGTAAAAATATCGTACCACCATCATACCTGTTTTGTATTCATTTTCGATGACCTTATTATCTATATATAAAAAATGGTCTGTTCTGAATGACTGACTGGGAGATCAACGCATAGCCTACACCGCTGATCGTAGAGACCTGAAACTTGGAGAGTGTTCTTTGTATAATACAGGCATTCGATAAGAACCGATTTTTAGAAATTCTACGCCTACAGAGGTGAAAAATAGGAGCAAAGTTTCTATGGAACACCGTGACTCCTTAGTCCAATGTGCTTCAAATTTGGCATAAGCATTCTTTAACAGAATTAACAGCAGAATTATTTCATACCTTATAGAAACTCATCGCCTAAAGGGGTTAAATAGGGGTAGAAAGCAACCGATATATGTGTTGGAAGGAAGCGACTGGTTAAAAAAATTATTACTAACCATTTGATTTTTTTACCGTCGATGTAACAACCGGGACGGACCGCTATACGTGCCCTCCGGAACACAGAAGTCATGAGATTTTTGCCATTAGCGGTAACTCGTCCTACCGACCGCACTGTCGCTAACTTTTTCGACCGCTTACAATCGAAACAAGCCGCTATAATCACTTCGATTGAATTATCTCTCAAATACCTTTATAATAACTATATCGCTTCGTTTCATAGCTGACAGTACAACAAGGTACAAACGAATCGATGATTTATTTACAGACAGCGTAGTAATTATTCCCAAAACTGTATAAATTTTAATTTCAAATACAAAATTATATTAGGTAACATTTTTAGCATGAAATAAACTTTTCCCAGAAGCTACATTGTGGCTTAGTTTGAGACGCACGAAGCGACATGTCCCAGGTTTCTTTTACCTACGATAAGTTAGCGCTCGACTACGATCCCACCTGATCGTAAGTGGCGATGAAGTCTTCGACGGTAAAGCACTAATTTAGTAGAAGCTTATGCATTCTTGACTTGAAGACATTTACATTGTAATCGAACGCGAACACCGAAGCGGGCAACCGATTCCAATCCTTCACGGTACAGGTGATAAAAGACGAGGCAAAACGCGTCGTTCGTACTGGCGGGATGTTTACGACGAAGGCATACCCGCCGTGCGTTGGCTCGTTCAATGGTAGAATGGGGATTGGGGAATCGACTCATGATTGGTAACAGCAGCAGGAGTATAAGCTATTAGAGCTCGCCAGCGTGATACCAATGTGGTAGTATGTGGTGCCGCGTGGTACCAAAAGCTTATGTAACTCTGCAGGCCATCAACTATCTATACATAAAAAACAGATCAATCTGTCTTCCCGCTTTGACATGAAAGACGGACAAACATACAAACGTACACACTTCACAATTTTTTCTCATATTATAAGTTATTGCTTGACTACAATCTAGCTCATGATAAGCGGCGATGTATTCGTAGATGGTAAAGCACATTAACTTAGAAGAAGTTTTCCATTAGGTGGGATTAATGTCAAGCATTAACTTATTTTATAGAAAAAAAGCTTATTTTTACCATAATATTAGTAAGTATGGATGTTATAAAATATATATCGACGACAGAGAACAATAAGGGCTTAACTGTTTAGAGTTACTCTAATAATTACGCTCTTGTTGTCTGTATTGTACTGACACTGTGACACAGGGAATACGTGGAGTTATGTTGCCATTAACATAGACGAGGCAAATTACTTTCACAAAGCAAATATTCATTTATGACATAAATATTTACTCCCGGAATCGAACCTGGACTTTACTTCAGTCACTATCAACTACAAATTCACCAAGTTATAAAACAAAAAACAAAAAATTTAAAATAATTTGTAATGACAATAAATGTCTTTTTCCAAGAAATATGACATCAAAAATGCAGTCACACCCCAGATTACTACAAAGCGAACTGGCAAACTTAGGACATCTGAATTTCATACAAAAACTCAGTGAAAACTGTAACGCGGCCAAATAAAGTAGGTCGTTTACCCTCGTTGTAATAAAGCCATAAAACTAGCGCTGAGATTACCTCTCTATTTGGCCAGCTTATCTGTACCCGCAGTCTGTGCCATAGAGTTGTAACGCAGACTGTACATGTTGTGTTTAAATTGTTGTTTCAGAAATGTGTTTTAGGTTACGTTATTTTTATGTTATAAGTTTTCAGAGTACGTTGTTTAGGCGCTAATTTTCATAAACATATTTGGTTCCAGTTAATTTTAGGACATTTTAGCGCTGCCGTCAGGTAATTACTATTGAAGAAGCTGCGGCGCACTGGCAGAAGTAAAAAAGACAATAATTTAACAGTAATATTAAAAAATAAAAATAAACTTAACAACACCGTGGATATAATTCTTTAGCATGATAAAACCAAGTTATTGGGATTGTAAGCACTAATTTATAGAATATAAAAAAGTAAAAAAATATATACTAATAAATAAAGCTGTGACAGAGTCAATTCTGTACATCAAATATTTTTGGAATTTTTTGGGAGGCTTTGTTAAGTAGAGACCAAAAATGTTTTTTTATTGTCTGTCTATCTATACGAGTTTCACGAAAAAACCACTGGACAGATTTAGAATTAGAATTTGCCATAGTCGAATTTTGAAACTCGAGAATGATAGGAAAGGTTTTATCCCAGCAAATGGCTTTGTTACCGCGAGATTATATTCAAAATTAGTATGGCAACTCCGAAATCAATGCACAGATTTAGATGAAATTTAGCATGTTTATAGTTTATATAAGGATATCTGATGTAGGAAACATTTTATCCCTGGAAACTTTGTTCCCGTGGGATAATAGGTTAAAATTTGTGTAACAACGCCGAAGCCACTGGACCACTTTAGACACAATTTTGCAAGTTTGTTAACTATTAAAGGCCCATTACAAAGTACGGACCTCTCCGTGTGACTAAGAAGGCCTGAAACATACTCCACCATGCTGCGACAAGTGTGGAAAATTTATATACCACCCGAAGATCTCTGATATGGCTAAACGATTGATATTTAACTATAACTGGGACCGAGGACTTTACGTGCCCTCCGAAGCACGGAAACACTCATGTGATTTTCGCCATAAGTGGTCACCCATCCGACTGTGCCTGTTGTTACTTTACCGTCCTATGTTATGGGCCTTAGTTGCCTAAAATAAATTAGTAAAAAAAATATTTTTTATCGCCTATGTAAACATGCCACCGAGTTATAAACACTTCTATATGGTACCCTAGGAGGTACAAAGGGGTTAATGGTTGAAGAATCCTCTACTAGCCAATCTTTAGGTAAAACAGAATGCGCAACTTAAATACGTGGCTATATTTATACCAACTACCAACAAATAAATACATCAAAATATGAACCTCTCTATAGCTACTCTGTGAACAGCCAGGGCGTCGCCCGCGTCAAATTAAACAAATCCCCCGGAGTTATGACAATATTTGTATTTGACTGCGACGCTGCCAACCGTGAACTTGTAGTGTCTGCATTGTGTACGGGACTGGTGGATTGGTTATTGTTATCATTATCGTGTTGAAGTGATAGCCTAGTGCGCGGGTGGGCAACCTTTTCTTACATGAGGGCCGCAATTAGTGCTGCAAGTGATAATTCAATTGCATGCATGTGACTTTTCAAAATTAGAAGCTCGTAGAGTTTTCAACTATCTACCGCTTGAGATAGCAACCTTCAAACCAACTAGGCCACGGGTTAGAGACCTGCGGTCCGCGGGCCACGTATGGCTTGTAGGCTACTGTGCTGTGGCCCGCGTAGACTCGATTTACACGACCCCACTTGGCGTTTACTGTGATCCTCCCGACGACGACACATCAACCGTGGCTCGCATCAATATCCATGTATTAATTTAATTACAAACATATAAATATTATAAAATACAAAATTACGTTCCTATTTAAATCGAGTAATAGCTATAAATCCAAATTAAAAACTGAAGAATTTAGGACAATGAAAAACAAAAATATTCATATTTTATGTAATATTATATCACATAATGAATATTATGTATGAAGGAACTCATACTAATATCTATTTTTACAATATCATTGTGTTTAGTCAACCCCGTGCATAATATATTCGTATTCCGACTTGGTTGGTAGTGCGTCTATGACATTGTAATTTAGCGCCATCTGTCGAGTACTTTTTGAGTTAATCCTTAATAATTTGTATAAATATTTACCTGCTTATAGCATAAAATAAAAGAGTTCAGATATAATACACTGAAAGACAATAAAATACAAAAATGATAAAGTACAAACGACCTACTCGTATTTTAACAACAATAACTTAACATCACAATTTTCCGTCCTGTCACTCTCTTTACTTCCCTGTATAATTCAGCGAATAAACATAGCAAAACAAACATTCTTACTTAACTTAAAAGCTTTGTAAAATTCTTACGTTTCATTTGTGACGCCACTCTACAGAAAAACCGTAAATAAACATCTCAGCAACGGAATAACAGTAGTAAAACATCAAAAGAAAACTCAGAAGAATAACCGCAATAAAAGGAATTGGCTTTTAAACATTTTAAGAAGTAAACGTAAATCATACGCCGGTCATAAGTTACGTTCTAACTGCAGGTGGAAGAACTTTATTTTGGAGTAGAGTTTTCACAAGGCACCTCTTGAGCCAGGGGAGAGAATAAAATGTGGCTCCCGATAAATGCTCCGCATCTTACGCCAGGAGAATGTTACGGTTTAAATTGTAAAATCTCCTGAGGCAGGTTAGAGAAGATCAATAGATATTATTAGTGAACTACTTCACGCAAGGTCGAGAGATCGGTTCCCACGCAGGTCGAACTTTTCTGCGGTGAGAAGGAATGTTTGTTCTGTGTCTGGGTGTAATAAAATATCTATATAAGTATGTATTAAAAAATATAACGTAAGTATCTGTAGTCTGATCACCATACAAACTCACGCTTAGTTTGACGTCAGATGGCCGTGTATGAGTTGTTCAAAAATATACATTACGGTAAGTTTATAAATAGGAGTTGTAATGAAGTAGTTTAATTAAAGAATAGGTATTATTGTGGTTTGAGGCCCGGAGCGGCAAGGCCTCAAGATTCATTATTCATGGAATTGGCACCTAATTACAATTCTATTTATCTCGGTTTCCCTTTTAGAAATGTAGATGAGCCAGCGGTATCCCGATAGGCCACTTCGAACAACATTTAATTTATCACAATTGCTTATGTAACTTTCTAATTATTTTTACAAGCTTTTATTTAACTTGCAGTGTACATATGTTTGTATATTCGTATGTTAGTATATTTGTTCGTTACAGGTTCGTTACAAATCTTACAAGCTTAATTAGATTCATTTCCGCTTATATTACGAAGATGGAATTTTGCATACTGCTTCAGTTATGACGACAATGAATTTTTATGAAAAGCATGACCCGATACTACATTCTTTAGAACTTTATGGAGAAATCTCAGGAGGGCTGGTTTTCTTACGATGTTTCCTTCACTTTCAACTTTTGATACGCACATAATTTTGTAAAGTGCGCCGCAAGATTTGACCTTAGGGTCTCCCTTTAGGGACCAATGTTCAAAACAAAAGGCTGTAACTATAACACATTTAGTACTATACATAATTCCGTAAAAAACTCGAAGCTCTTATAATTTTGCCATGTCCGTTCGTCCGCCCATTAGCTCTGTCGAAGACACCATCAGTGCTAGAAGACTGTAATTTGTTATACTGTATTTACATAACTTTTAATATAAGAGAATGCGTAGAATTAAATTTTCACAAAACATTTTAAAGAGACCTCTAAGCGAAAAAAGGGTAGGTTTGATCACTATTCCATCGTATGTCTTTTGATCTTTAAAATTATGATGGTTGTCAGAAAATTTGTTCAAAATATCATTGTTTCACACTTAAAACTCACACGTACAAGTAGGTGATTAAGAATGATTTATGAAAAGTTCTGTCTTTGAAGAAACCCACGTAATTACACCAAAAGTCAGGTCAAATGACATTACCACTCCATTTAGTACCCCGTAATTTGTAAAAGTGGTCCTTTTTATACATGAAGAAAGTAGGATCGTGTTCGCCGATTACGCCAAGATTTGTGGAGGAACTTTCTCGGGGGTGTCTTTTTAGGGAAATTTGTCACAAATTAACGGAAGATTGTGGTGATGAATGTGAGACATAAGGGGAGTGTTGTTAACCTGCGATTATGTCATTTTTGGGTAAGTCGTTAAATCACGTTAAAATATATTTCCTTAGATAAGTTAGCGCTTGACTACGATCCCGCCTGATGGTAAGTGGCGATGAAATATTCGATGGTAAAGCGCACCAACTTAGTAGAAGCCTATTCACTCTTGACTTGAAGACATTTGCATTGTAATCCAACAAGAAAATCGATGCGGGCAACTTATTCCAATCCTTCGCTGTACGGTTGATAAAAGACGAAGCAAAGCGCATCGTTCGTACTGGCGGGATGTTTACGACGAAGGGTTGGTCACCGCCGTGCGTCGACTCGTTCGATGGTGGAATGGGGTAATCCAATCATGCAATTCCTGTGCACACTCCAAAGTGTATCCTGTACAAGACCAAGAGTATATTTTGTATCAGATACAAAATATACTCTTGGGTATATTTTGTATCTGTATTTTGGAGTATATGAAAGTAGGCATGACATTAGTTTTATATAGCCAGTCGCGTCTTATGCACACGAGTAGCAGCGCCAGAGCTGCAGAAGCGAAAACGCGTTGTTTATTGGCAGCTGGTGCTAAGCGAACCAAAGTTACGTACATCACAAATTGCGATGAGGATTTGTGTCCTGCATACGGGTGGAGCAATTGACACAGCCACAAGACCGCACCACCGGACTCTACATTTACAAGGATGACCACCAGTGACGAAGACACAACTCCAATGACCAGTAAGTCTCAACGCACTGCAAAGAGAACTCGGCAAGGGGACTTAGACCCGTTACCAATACTCCACGTCCAGGAGGGCGTCAGAGAATACCTCCAGTGGAAGCCAGTCGCATCAGAGCAGGAGCGGAAACGCGTTGTGTTCTGGTTGCTGGTGACAAGCGAGCCAAGGTGAAAGTTTCATAATATTTCTTTGTGCGTCTCTTGGTTGGTGCAAAATTGCGAAGAGAGGTGGTGGGTGGAGAAGACCAGGTCGCCCTGGATTCGAATATATTATCTAGATATATATATTTATGGTTAGGCATATTATGTTTTTATTTAATCAAAAACAATTGATTTTAACATCAATTTATGCTTTTTGTACAAGATGTCTTACGGTTATCTAGAACCAATTGCTACTACAGATAAGACGCTTTCTTTTAATTATGTGTTGTCTAATGAACATACAAATAATACTATCCTGCACAAAAAATCTACATACCCGAAGAACAAAAACTTATCTGTCACATAAAAATCTATCCCACCTGGAATCGAACCAATTAGCAGAATGTCCTTGATCTGTCACTCTATAGTTCTGTTCCTGCAGGCCCAGGAGACGGGATAAAAGAAACTTGTACTGAATAATAGAAACACGTTATTATGAACATGAAAAGGCATTCTGCTGACGCTTGTACCTTATTGTTATGTTAAATTGGGTTCATTTTCCAGTGACATCGTTAGTGTTACTTGTTAGTATTATGAATTAAGCTTATTTTGCGAGATCACAGGAACTAAATGAGCCTTATTGTTCCGACGACATTTTCTTAATATTGTTCCCTGTATTTCTTACTAATTAATGATTTAGTAAAAGATATTAATTGTGAAGGGACAGGACAATACATATTGATATTATTATTTTATGCTATATTACGGGTACTCACGATATATGTTTTTCGCGTTGGTATTTCAACCCAGTTGCATGGACTATGGCCCCGGCTGGACATAGTCCAGAATGAAACGAGTTTAAAAATACATATATATTATTACTATTGCCCGCACGCGGCTTTGTCCGCGTTATTTATATAGATAAAAAATATTTCAAAACTCAATCTATCCCTGTACCAAATATAACTCATATCAGCTTAGTAGTTTTTGCGTGAAGGAGAAACGAACATCCATCCATCTAACATATTGAAAGTTAACAAAAACTATCTAACATGTCCACGTAAAATATTGAAAGTAAAAAAAAATGTAAAAGGATTCGTGTGTGATTGTGTGTGTGTTTGTGTGTGTGAATATGTATAAGAGTGATATAAGTAGCACACAGACATAGGGTGTATATGAAAGAGAGTGAGTAAATGTGTGTGTATGTTTTTTTACATTTAATAAGTTAGCACTTAGCTACGAAACCACCTGAGGATAAGTGGCGATGTTGTCTTTGATGGTGAAGAACACTAACTTGATAAAGCCTATTCACTCTCGACTTTAAGACATTTACATCACAATAAAATGAAAATACCGACGCGGTCAACTTATTCCATTCCTTCGCAGTACGGATAATGAAGGACGTGTATGTGTATGTTAAAAGTAGTTTATGTGTTTTTCCAGACCTTAATTTTACCCTGTAAGAATGAGTAACAAATATCCATCCATCCTCACAAACTTTCGCATTTATAACATTAGCAGGATAAGGAGACACAACAGCTTATAATAAACTATGAAGCACTTCTCCAAAGCCGCGTCAGGTAAGCAAGCACAGGTGATAACGACCTGGCATACATACCTCTACGGATGAACGGCGAAAGGATTAACTTAAGGGTTCCACCTGGGGTCCGTTTAAGGCAATCGCTTCACCGTCAGCGAGTCACTCTTAGTGCTGCATTCTTGAATCCTGAATCCTGGATGCTGTTTTGTGGGAGAGGCAGGTTAAAGACCATGGTAATTGCTGCTCTCTCTGCAGCCCCAGACTGGGGGTGTCACTAACGCGCTGCCTGCTTGGAAGGGATAGACTTACACACGCGAGGACAAGGAAGCAAAGGAATTATTATATTGCTCAAGAAAATAAACGAGCTAAGTTAAATTGTGGCCTTAGCACAGAATCTGAGTACAGTTTCAGTAAGATTTCTCTAAACCTGATGTGTATCTATACACTAAAGTATTAAATTCGCATCAAAACAAAGTTTTCTAGCTCATTAATAAATAAGTATGACAAGTGCCTTATAGTGTCGTGGACGACTTAAGATAATAATGTTTAAACATTTAAGTAAGATCGCCCGCCGTGTCAGTTAACACATTCTTTGGATTTGAGAACAAATGCACGACTGGAGACCGGTTCGGTGGATTCTAGTGCAATCAAGTTATGGCGCCATGCGACCACAGTGCGACCACAGTGTAACTACAACGTTACCACAGTGTGACAACAATGCGACCACAATTGGACCACAGTGCGACGATAGAGTGACCACAGTGCAACCACAGCATGTCCACAGTGTGACTACAGCGTGACCGCAGTGCGATCGCAGAACAACCACAGTGTGATCACAACGTGACCACAATGCGACCACAACGATTCTATAGTGCGATCACAGTTCAAACCCGACTCTCTCGAGAAATAGTAAATTGCGGCAGTCACTACTTGACAGACCGGGTGGTCTAGTGGTCAGCGACCCTGACTGATACACCGAAGGTCGTGGCTTCGATTCCCACCTAGGTCAAATTTTTCTGTGATGAGCAGAAATGTTTTTCTGTGTGTCTGGGTGTAAATATCTATATAAGTATTTAAAAGTATATATGTACGTTTGTTAGTTGCACCATAGTACCAGCTAATGCTTAGTTTGGGGTCAGATGGCCGTGTGAGAGTTGGCCAAAGTATTTATTTATTACTTCTCAATGTGCTGTATATTTGCTTAGTATGTGTGAAAATTTTAATGAATATACAATAAATTATAATATTGAACACACAATAACGACGATGGGAAACAAAAAGGGAGTGACTCTTAAGACTAATTTATAAGAGTTACGTCCTTACAGTTTCCCGTCAATTTATTTGTCGGGACTCAAACACCAACAAGTCTAAAATTATTTGCATATGGTCAGAGATGATTTTCGAGAAAAAATCTCCTTTGTAAATTTTAAACGCATCCATATTTCGTGAACGTAGTATAGATACATATCTTAATTTGTCATGTTTGTCTGGCATCTTAAACAGTATCTTTAAGAGGAATTTTTGGTATTAGATAAAAGTACTGTACTTAACACATATTTTCACACTAACCACAGATTAATATATTAGTCAACTTAAAACTTGCATAGTTAGAAAGATCATTTAACAATTAACATGTAAAAAGGGAAATAAAATACAATATAATATGAAACGTAAAGTTGGTAAGTATATTCTCTACGAGACGAATACTACTCAGCATTATGCTGGAGTCCAAAGACAACCAGCGCTGGTCTTCCGCAGAACCCACGTTTAACTTTCTCGTGTTTAAGAGGTTTTGAGTGTATGAGTAGCAATGTTTGTTCTGTGTGTCTGGGTGTGTAATAGAAATATCTATTTAAATATGTATTTAAAAGTATATATGTATGTTT
>DWJZ01009078.1:0-10930 GCA_018249125.1 Asbolis capucinus
ACAAAACAGTTAATATCTGATAAAACAACAAAAAGTTTAATTCTCCTGTTTGTCACAAGTTGCTAGGCAACGGTTTGCTGTTAAACATTCCAGATCGAATTTGAACCGAGTGCAGTAGGGTATGTAGTCCTTAGAAAAATAATTAAATATTAGACCATAAAACCGCATAACATAAACATAAAAATATACCTTCCGCAGCACATGTTAGGTATTAGTGAAGCGTGATACAACTTACTTGACGTACAACACTTTCACCGTCATCTCCCTCTACTTCCTCCTCCTCCACTCCCCCCTCCACCTCCTGCTCCTCCTCCATTTCATCGTCGTCTTCTTCACCTTCCTGCTTCAATTTGCAACCATTAAATACTAATAATCAATCTGTACTATAACTTTAAACATAGTGCTTTCTTCTAGTTTTCTACCTTAATTTCAACCTAAATATCTCAGTATCCATGTTTTCTTGAACCATTAAAATATAGTGTTTTTAATTTCAAAGACTGAATGAATATAAACACAGGAATTACTAATAATAGATAAGAGACAATATAATGCAAAACTTCTAACAGAAAATACCACACTCAGAGTTGTTAATGTGTACTTAATCTTTCCTTAGTGTTAGATTTTGTACTAAGGAGTGATGAGTGCGGCACTGAACTTTCTAAACTAAAACACTCAAGTCCAAAGATTAGTGTACTACTGCAAGTTTATAGTATAATAAGATTCCCATTTTTCATTAAAAAATCAACATAGAGGTTGAGAACCCGTCTTAAACAGTACCTTTTTGATTTTTTTCTGTCTATTTTAATGTATTTTTATAACATTTTTGTATTCCAATGTGCGTGTAAACTCTTTATATCGAAACTCACGAGACTGAGCATTTTTCATTGTTATAGAGAGTTGTCGTTATATGGAGTGGATGAACAGTATGTAGGCTATAACATTAACCAACAAAATTTTTTTTTGTGACAAGCAGGCGAACGAGCATACGGTTCACCTGAGTGTAAGAGATTACCGCCGGCTATGGACGTTAATAACAGTTGGCTGTGTTACAAACACGTCGCCTGCCGAGAAGGACGGTAACAGACCCGCATACGCTGGGAAGAGGAAGAAGCAAGGGAAGCGGTACATTGCTGAAACAAGTAGAATCAATTACGACGGCAACTGACCCCAGATACACCAACAACATACCACTTCAGGATGGGGGACAGGAGAAAGAATGGGGAGGAGTATGGATGAAGGACGGGGAGAAAAAGAGGAGATCTGGCTCTCCAGCACTCAGTCGGAACACGATGAATCGTTTGGCGGCTGATTCAAGCAAGAGGGTGGTAGCCAGCCAGACAGGCTTCACAAAAAGATAGTAATCCTTTCATGAAGCCCTACCACCGAGCACCTGGCTTCTGTACGCCTTTTACGACACACTGGTAGACCACCACGCAATTGGGGTTTGTATTCTAAGCCGCCCCCACACGCCTAAAAAGTTGTGTTCCCTTCTACTTTATAGGGAGTATATCGTTATAAAGAGTTTACACTGCACTTTTGTGTAATGTTTTTTTTGTTCTTTTGAATGATTTTTTTTTCTAAATATTTTAAGTAATGCCACATACCCTGTACATGGTGCCGGAGCAGCGCTCGTCGTCCTCCTCCGAGTCGACGACGATGACGCCCTCGTCGTCCTGGTCGCAGCGGGACGACGTCGGCACCTGGTACTCCACCTCCACTGACCTCTCGAAACCCTATTACAGTACACACATTACTAGCGTATCCCGAATTACATGGTAGCAGTAACATCACAAATTAATCATACATTTTCCAAAACAATTTCAAACGCAGAGCTATCCGAGAATAACAAATTGATTAAAAAGTGCTTCCATAAAGGAAGAGATCATAATGTCAGCATACTTTTCCCAGGAAAGTTGTCAAAGTTATGTGAAGTCTACCGAGCCTTACCATCCAGCCAGCGGTGGAACAGTTATGGGTTGTAGGATGAAATTATTTATGGTACGTAATATACACTTGGGTGATCGAGTCAGGAATGACGAGATCCCCAGACGAACTAAGGTAACCGACGTAGTTCTGAGGATTAGTGGCAATGGCCATATAGTTCGGAGGACCGACAACCGATGGGGAAGAAAGGTCCTCGAATGGAGACCACGCCTCGGAAAAAGGAACATAGGACGCCCTCCGTCTAGGTGGACTGACAACCTAAAGAAAACAGCGAGTATCCAGTGGATTCAGAAGAGTCAGGACCGTTCAGAGTGGCGTAAATTGGGGGAGGCCTATGTCATACAGTGGACGCTAAAAGGGGGAATGATTGATGAAAGTAACAAAATTTACCTGTACGCGAGTCCTCTTCGCAGTGACCGGCCGCGACTGAAGGCGGCGCTTGCCCGGGCGGGACTCGGGCGGAGCGTGCGACGTGCTGACGCCGGGCGGCGCATGAGACGTACTCACGCCTGGAGCAGCCTGGGACGTGCTGACCCCAGGAGCCGGATGGGTGGTGCTGACTCCAGGAGCGGGGTGGGATGTGCTGACTCCGGGGGCCGGATGGGATGTACTGACGCCTGGGGCGGGGTGGGATGTGCTGACCCCGGGGGCTGGGTGGGACGTACTGACTCCCGGAGTGGAATGTGATGTGCTAACGCCCGGCGTGGTGTGCGAGGTGCTGACGCCGCTTGACGCTTGCACGAGCGCCGCTGGGGCTGAAGTCGGAGCTGAGCTGACTGCGCCTGTGTTTATTACAATATTGCTTAATATTTTTATTCTAAACAGGCTGTACATAACAAAAATTACTGTACTTGACAAAAATCGTTGTTTCCTAAAATCTTTCTTTCCCCGATTTGCTCTCGAGCATTTATTTTAATTTAATTTTAAACATGGTTCAAATAAATCCGGCTACAATAGATCAATCATGTCCTTTCAAAATACAGCTTTTACGCTATTTCAAATAATAATATTTACAATCAATAATTATTTATATTTATGAATTGAAATAACAAGTTTATCTGGGGGCATGGAAGAGCTCGGTCCAAGTATGGCAAACACGAACGGATCATTTCTGAAAACCATTCTAGTAACTTCCGACTTACTATGATGTTGAAACAGCTTGAAGCTAAATTTAGATTAAATTGGGACTAGTAAGTACTTTAAGAATTATTGCAGGACAAATAATATTGTATAGTTTGTTTATGTCTTACATTGTCCGGAGGCAGAGAGCGGCTGCGCGGGCGCCGCTGCGGGGGGCGGAGCGCTAGGAGCGGCGGGGGGCGTGGCCGCCGCACCGCTAGGCTGCTCGATGCGCGGCATCACCATAGCCACCGCCTGCACAAATAGCCAGCATCACATTATTTATGATTCGCTATTGTAGTGGTCGCGTATGATTTTAATTTTTTTACTATAACTCAAATTAAATATTTTATTTAGGAAGAAACACTAGATTAACAGTAATATTTTAAATAAATAGGAGCTGACATGATGAAAGAAACTTTTGAGTCCCTCTAACAATTTTTAAATATGCCATCACTTTAAAATATTCATAGACCGTTTTTCTCATCTGTACTAATTTCGTGTGTCAAAATAATACTTTAAAACTCCATTTTCGTACTTTCTACAAAACTCGCGTGTAGTTTCATTAAGAAGTTGTTACGGCCTAAGATATTTGTGTGCGAAACAAATTTTATAAGAAAGCTATGATATTTGTTATAATAGTTACCCGCCTATGAACACAAAAATGCAATAAAGACTGACGTCGCCACGTTCCCGGCTTGTATCGGCAAAATATCCAATGTCGATTACTGGAAGCAAGCCTGGGAACGCAGCCCGACCCTTCGTTCACGTCACTCCGGACCTAACATGGGCCGGTGTCTCTATAGTTTTAGTTAGATATAAGTAATATGTAATAATTTAGTAATAAAAGTTAATAACCTATGGAGGGATAAAAATAATGTTATATAAAAGTATTCCCACATGCATTCTATGTAAAAATCACTTTAAAATGGGCTGTATTTGTAACAAATGTAATCTTATAAGCCAAATGGTCTTATAAATATAATACCTGTTGGGGAGGTTGGGTATGTGAAGAAGATTGAGCGGTGTTGTCACTAGATGCTGTGCTACCCATCCCCGCTTCACTTGTGTCCATATCCTGAAGCATACCAAGCAAACTTATACTAATATATGCTCTACATTATAATTCAACAACTTTTTTTTTATCATTCTTAATTACTTCAGGTTTCTTTTTAAAAAAAGATAATTTCCATACAACAAAAATTCTGTTTCAAAATCAGTTTTAGGTTACTTAACATGCTCTGCAAGTGTTGTTTAAAATACCCAAGACCAAAAGCTTCTACTAAGTTAATGCGCTTTACCATCTAAGACTTCATCGCCACTAACCATCAGATTGCTTCATACTCAAGCGCTAACTTATTTATGGTAAAAAATAACATATATAACGTAGCATAACCACAAAGATAGATTTTTAATATTTTTCTTTATTGAAGTACTTAGTATTATACAGAATTAGTATTTAAAATGGAAGTTGTTAATATTCCTTTCTTAACAATTAAATTTCTAAGGGCTCTGTAAAACTATAAAATACTACTAGATCAGTTTGTGAAGCAATGGAACCTTGGTACTTTTTAAGGAAATTATATGACCATGGATGTTATTTGTATTTAGTATCTCCGAGCTTCCTGCTGCACAGGGAATCTTAGAGCTGGAACGAGTGTGTAAGCATATGTTTATTACAAGCTTTTATTTAACTTGCAGTATATATTTGTATATTAGTGTGTTAGTATATTAGTTTGTTACAGGGCAAATCTTGCAAGCTTAATTAGACCCACTTCCACATACACCACAGAGCTGAAATTTTGCATGAACCTTCCATCCTGGTGACAATGCATTTTTTATGATAAGTATTAACCACTGCTATGCTCAGGATTTGTTCCAGACAAGGGAACTCCTTAATGGTTAATGGTAATAAACTTTTGTATGTTTCAACGTATTAGGGCTCTGTAATTAAAGCTTGTGTAAATATTTTTAATAAAGATTGTTTTATAATTACCTGTGTGGATTCCGGTGGTGCAGAGGAAGCGAGCGCCGCCCGGGGCATCGGGCGGGAAGAGGAAGCGGGCATGTATTCGGTGGAGTGCGCGTCGTGGGGCGCCGTGGGCCCAACTTGGGCCATCGGTCTGATTGATGCCAGGGGTGTCTCGCCTCCTCGTCTACTCGCAGTTACGCTCTGCTGAGCCAATCCTACAATGCGAGCCGAAAAATATTACCTAAACTTTGAAATTATCTGCTTTTATCACCCTGCACCCTTTTCGTACTCGAAAACCAGTAGATAATAAAATCACGCCGGCTTTTCTTCATTCCGGCTTACACTAGCGTATATTATCCTGTTTGTATTATTTATAAAGCCGATGCCAGATAGGCATTGTCTATCGAGACTTTAGGCTTCATGAAAGATTTTTTTAAATATTTTTTGTATATTTTTATATGCTGTTAAATTCTTTTATAGTTCATGTAGGGATTTTGTATTGTAAAGTTTTAACTTTTGGTTCCTAAAACTAAATCCACAGTATCGTTTCACGGCCTTCTTTGTAAGTGGTTACACATTATATGTGGATCACATAGACCATTTACAAGATGTGTGTGTGTTGAAAAAAATAGACTATTGTTTTTTAAGTCTCAACAAAAAGAAATTCAATACAATGTAGCAAGTTTATTTTTAATATCTACTTGCACAAATTAATTTTGACTTTGATTTTTTACTTGTTATGTAGTATCATAGTCAGACTCACCAGCCATAGGTTTGATATTTGCTGTTGGAGGGTCAGTTGTCGTTTTCTCTGTAGTAGTTTGTTGTTTAGACCCTGAGGTTTGGTTTGCCAACTGCCTTTGAAGTATAGTCACTTTTTGCATTAATGCTTCTACCTCTCGATTCTTCTCGGCTTGGGCTTCTCCTCGCTCCTTCTCTAAACGTGAAAGCCTTCCTTCATATTGAGATTTTATTAGAGCTACCCTTACGTCTTGTTCGTCACGAGTATTTTTTTCTATAGTCCCGATTTTACTACGTGACTCATCCAGTTCACGGGTTAAAGTGTTTTTCATTTCAGTCAACTGCACTATTTTATTTTTAGCTTGCTTGAGCACTTGTTTAGATTTTTCTTCTTTATCTAAGCTAACTGTTCTGATCGATTCAAGTTCTTGTTTTAATTTTTCATTGTTTGATTTTGCACTCTCAAGTTGAGCTTGAACCTCAGCAAGCTGCTCCTCAATTTTTTTTGTGCTTTCAGCCAATGCCACTTCTGCTGCTGCGGCATCACCCTCGGTTTTTTTCTTTTCCTCTTCCATAGTTTTAACAAGCTCCTCGTATTGTCCTTTGTATTTTTTAGCAATTTTTCTTATCTGTACCTCTTTGTTTCGAATGTCATTAAGAGCAGCATCTTTATTAACTAAGTCTTCGGAAATTTTTGCATTCGTTTCAATTGCTGCATTGTATTCTGACTTGAGTTTTGTCAATTCCTCCATTATACGAGACATATCGTCCTTGATAGTCTGCAATTCATCATTCAGCCTTTTGTTTTCTTCCATCAGCGTATTTTGCTGCCGTGA
The DNA here is from genome assembly GCA_018249125.1 of Asbolis capucinus. Taxonomy (NCBI): domain Eukaryota; kingdom Metazoa; phylum Arthropoda; class Insecta; order Lepidoptera; family Hesperiidae; genus Asbolis; species Asbolis capucinus. The sequence goes on from DWJZ01009078.1 coordinate 6,613, forward strand.
CAGTAACGAATACTGCTCTTCTAATTTTGTTTTCTCGGTTTTAATGACACTCAACTCCTCATTAGCCTTTTTGAGGGCTTCTTTTTCAGTTGTTAACATCTTAGCTAGTGTTTCTCTTTCATTTTGTAAACGTTTCCAATCTTCGGGGCTTGTTTTATTAGCACGTTCTACTAGTGCGTTTACCCTATTTCTCCATCGTGCACAATCTGCTTTTAATGAATTATTTTCTGACTGTAGTGTTTCATTCCTTGAAGTGAAATCAGATATCTTGTCCTGTAGTGGCGCAAGCTGTTCTTCTAATGATTTTATAGATGTAGTTAACTCTTCTACACGTGCTGATAAAGCATCTCGTTCTTCACGCAAAATCCTGTTGCTATCAGTTAAAGCATTTAGGGTCTCTACTTTTCTTAACAAGTCTGATTGTTTCGTAACAGTGACTATATTTACTTCAGATCTTTCTCTTTCTGCCGCCAATGACAATTTTGAGTTGTCAAGTTGTTTTTCTGTTATTTCTAATTGAGATCGAAGTCGCATTGTTTCAGCTTGTAAAATATCGTATTTTGCCATAGCTATGTCTTTTTCTTTTCTCAAGTACTTAACTATATGGAAAAGCTGTTCAGATGATTTCCCATCGTCTTCAGATATAGATATATTAATATTTGAATCATTAGCAGATTCATTCATACTTTCAGAATGAGATTTTGATGCATGAGAAACAGATAGCTGAGTCCCTAAAGCTTGGATTTGATCATGTAATAAAGAGTTTTGATCGTTCAAATCCTTAAGCCTTTGCGTCAATTGCTCATTTTCATTGTTAAGTATTTTTTCTCTTTCAGCCCACGACGCCTTTTCAGATTCCAATTTATCGATCGCGTTATTTTTTAGAGCCACTAATTCATTAAGTGCATTTTGTGTCTTCGTAAGTTCTTCTTTAACTTGAGTTAATGTTTGTATGTCAGTTGAATGTAAAATCATTTCATGCGTATATTTTTCTTCCGCTTTTTGTAGTGCTTCAGACAGTTTTGTTACCTCATTTCGAGCGATTTCCAACTCAGCTTGATACCCATTACAGTTCTCCAAAGCATTATTTAATTCTTCTTTAACATTCTGCAACTCATTTTTCAACGAAGTGTTAACATTTGAATATTCGCCATTTGCTTGTAGCGACAATTCAGCGTGTAATTCGGAACATGTATCTTCTAAAGTTTGCAATTTTGTAGCATAATCTTTAAGCTTAGTTTCTGTTTCGGATTTATAATCTTCATATTCTTTGTGTAAAGTTTTTAATTCCTTTTCAGCGCTTTCAGATATATCACAGTATTGCTTGATATGTTCTTTGGCTGTATTTAACTGTTCTTGAAGAGACTTATTTTCTCCCTCTTTATCACTTAATTTGTTTTCGAGATCTTTGATTTTCTTTACAGTATCAAGAGAGCCATCGGTATTAGGAGAAAGGGCATTCTTGAGTTTTTTTACAAGTTCTTCATTACTTTTTATTTTATTGGCTAGATTATCCCGCAGTTCAGAAATTTCTTTTCTCATTGCATCCGCTGCATTCTTTTCTTCTTCCATACGGGCTTTTGCTGTCTCTGTTTGACGTTCCAAGTGTGATGTCAACTCCCTAAAGCGATCTTGTTCTTCCTGAAGTCTTCTTCTTAAAGCAGCACATTCCCTGGTTGCCTCATCTAGCCTAGATTCAACCTTAGCCTTATTTTCAGCTTCTACACGCTCGAGGCTTGCTTTAATTAATTCTATATTTTTTAATAAGATCGATTGACCGTGCCTTTCACGGTTTATAGATTCCTTTTCCGTTTGCAATCTTAGCTCACAATCTTTTAACAATTTATTCTCTAATTTTAAATTCTCTAACTGAATTTCAGCAGCAGCTAATTTACTCTGCGCGTTTAATGCTTCATCTCTAAAGTGCTGTAAAGAAACTTCATGTTTGGCAATTGTAGAATTATAAACTTTGTTTTTTTCTTCTAAGGATGTGATTTGCTTCTTGTAGGTTGCAATATTTGTTTGCAAAATTTTCAGTCGTTCATTGTTATATTCTGAAGTGGATGCACATTTACTATTTGCAGCTGTAAGTTTTGCTATTTCCTGTCTCATATTGTCTATTTGTTCAAATAACATCCTTTCATTTGTAATCTTTTCTTCTTTGTAAGTCTTATATTCTTCTTTAAGAAGTTCTAATTGTTTCTCAACTTCTTTACATTTAATTTCATAGTTAGAAACATTAACTGTTAGTTGTGGAGATATATCTGAAGTTTCTGTGTCAGATGAAGTACTTTTTTGAAGATTACTATCAAGATTCATTTCTGATTTATCTTTCACATTATCATGGTATAACTTTTTGAACATGTCCCTCTGCCTTATGAGGCCATTCACCATTTTAGTTTGTCGATCTTGAGCTTCAGTCAGATCAGATACTCTTTGTTTCAAACTTTCAATTTTATTTTGCATTTCGCCACTTTCAAACTGTTCCTTATGACGCTCGAGTTCTTCTTGTTTATCTGTCAATTCGCGAATCATTCGCAAAAGTTTTTGATTATTAATCTGAAGCTGCTGTATATCACTAAATGTCACAAGTGTTTTTGATATTAATCTTGATGAATCTATGTCAGATGATGTTGTATTTGATGAGGTTTGTGCAGCATCATGATCTCCATTTACGAGCCCGCCACGGTTGTGTTCTATTTCCTTTAGTAGGAAACATACCTGACGTCCTAAGTCTGCTAATTCACCCTTCAATTTAGTATTTTCTCTACTATAATGGTTAGCAATTTTAGATGATTCATTGTAGTCATCTCTAAGTCGATTGCACTCCGTTAAAAGAGAATCAATTTGCTGTGTCAGTACAGTGTTACTTTCAATGGCCTCTTCATATTCAGCCTTCTGTTTTTGCAATTGTGGTGCCTTCTCTTCCAATTCTTTTACAATTGTATTAATGGTTATATTAAGGCGCCTGTTCTCTTCTTTCTCTAAACTTAACTCATCTGTTATTTTTACTAACTGTGAATAAACTTGTGTCAAAGACATTCCTGACTTAAGGAGTTTACTGGCAGTCGCTGCAGATGGTGCTATGTCACTAAGTGCCAAGTCCAAATTTTGACTTGCAGCAGCCTTTAATAAATCGTTAGCATGTTCTAATTCGCTTTTAAGGGATGAAATGATTTCATTTTTTTTTTCCATAAGTTCCTCGTGATCCAATTCAGCTTGTTTATATTTTGTTTCAAGATCACCATATTTTTCAGTAGCCTCATTTAGTAGTTTTTGTAATTCACCTATGCCTTCCGTTAGTTCTGTGGTTTTCGCTTCTGCATCATCATTCATTACTTTAAACAAATCTGCCAATTTGGTTTTAGCATCTAATTCTTTTTTATAATTCTCAGCCATTTTATTTTCTATATCTCGTTGTTCCATTAAGCGTTGAGCTAAGTTTTCTGCACGGGTATTCAAATTCTTTTTAGTTTCATTGAGTTGAGTTATAGTCTCATTAGCAAAATTTAGTTCTTCAGTTTTTTCAGCTAATTGGGTTTCTAAATTAACAGCCCTACTAGTGCTATTTAAGCGTACAGTTTGCAACTCGGAGGTAAGCCTATTAACTTCTTCAGTCAAACTATTAATTTGAGAATTCAACAAAACTCGTTCTTGATCTATTCGTTTTTCCCGGTACTGAAGTGATAGTTCTTTGCTTTGTATTTCATCACTTAAAACTAAAGCTTCACATTTTGCATCAATAGCACTGCGCAACTGTTGCGCCAGAGCTGCTTCGCTAGTAGTCAATCTTTCAATTTCAGCGTCACGCCGTTGTAATATTCGGGTTAAATCATTTCTTTCATCAATAGCTGCATCTCTTGAACTCTTCAGAGAGATTATTTCATTTTCTAGACGGGTGATTTTGTCACGTGCTTTTTCAAGTTCGGTATTTAATGTCTCAACCTGCTTTTCCAGCTCCGAATTGGTTTCATTCGCAGCCAGTAACTTTTGTGCTGTTTCTTCATATTTAGATGTTAATTCCAAAATTTGAGTTTCTGATGTCACTATTTTATCATCTGTGAATAGATAAATATTAAAATGAAATATTGTAACATGTTATTGGTGTTGCTCTTGATTATAATAAAAATTAATTAGTATCAATAATTGTAACTCCCTTAAATTATTACTTTTATATACAGCCTTGGCCAAAAGTATTAGGCACCCCCAATAAAGTTACCATACAGCTGTGCTGTTTAAAAAATAATTAAATGTTGTTTTCTAAACTAATCTCCGTGTCATAAATCACTATTTAGAACAATGGGCGGCATATTTTAGA
>DWJZ01009079.1:0-10930 GCA_018249125.1 Asbolis capucinus
TGCATTTTTATGATAAGTATGATCTGCTGCTATGCTCAGGATTGGCTCCAGACGAGGGAACTCCTCAACGATTAACAGTACAATTATGAAATTTCGTATATTTTTCGTAATAAGATCTATAATTGAAGCCTGTGTTTTCAAACCTACGTTTTAATTTATTTAAATTGTAGTATTATGCTTACTTCCGTAGTTTAATAAATCAACAGATTTATCGTTTTCTTAAATTACACCATAAGTTATTACACTAAGGGTACAAATTACCTTAACAAAAGTTATCATTAAAACTTGATATTTTATAAAGGATTCCCAAAACAAAAAACGGTTTTCCTAGCCCCATAATGATTTTAAGATGCCTATTCCACCATGGGATAGACAAGGAAGCATCCTCAGTTTAGGAACCAGTAGGGAAGGTTAATAATATATATATATATATATATATTATTAAAATTGTGATTGTTGAACGTTTGGAATTCTGTCACGGGCTAACCGTTGAACAAATTACGATGAAACTTGGCGCACAGGTAGACCACATCCAGGAAATGAACACAGAATACATTGTATCCCGATTTTATGTTCCCTGGGATAATTTGGACGTTTATGTTGGATGTTTGAGTCTTCTTTACACATTTAAACACACCTTTTAATGGATTAAGAGGAAAGTTGGTACACTGATATATTACATCCAGGAAATGACCACAGGATACATTTAATCCTGATCGTAGGCTATCCTGGGATGATGTTTACGTTTATATTTTAAACAGATTCAGATGAAACTTGGGACAGAGATAGATTATACTATGGGATAAAAATATATGGGATATCTTTTATCAATATATGACACAGGCAAAGCCGCGGTCAGAAACTAGTCATAAATATAACATTGTCAAATTACAGCTTTATTGTACTAAGTATCTGTGCGCAAGAATGCGGACGGACAGACAAACGGATAGACGTAAAACTAAAATATTCTGAATTTTCTACGGAACGATAAAAAAAAGGAAGGTGAACAAAACCATCTAGAAAGTACAAATAAAAACTTAATTAAATCCGGAGCCGGCCCTAGCCAAGCAGATCACAAACAAAGCTTGTATTAACTCGCGAATGCATCAGTGGCCTGTCTGAAGCTGGTAACGCAATGAGTCGGCAAGCGTCTCTGTTAATTAGTTTTTTGTAGCAACCGACAGGCGGGGCGAGAGACGCCATCAAATTACGATGAGTCGGGGGTTCAGCTACCGGCGCCGAACTGACAATAATTATACACTCGTTACTACCGTGCTGCCGAGAGCCGAGAGCAGAGAGCGGAGAGCGGAGAGTCGAGAGCATATAGCAGAGAGCCGACCTTAATGAACAATGAATCAATTTTGACAATGCCATTGAACTCTAAAACACACATTAAATTTTATTTCACATTAAAGTTAACACACATTCAATTTTAAACGGAAAGTACAGTCGATGAAACGAATCTACTACTGTTTTTTCTAACGGGAGCGCACACGCTGTAGTGTCGACGATAAATTCCATCGATAAAATCGGCGATGTCGATGGCGCGCGGTAATTTCTTAACGACAGCGTAACTCGGTAGCGACCCGTGCGCGTACGCATTTTATTTCTCTCGAGTGCCGACTCGGAAATAATCGTCATCAACTCGACATAGATCGTAATCAATTCGACTATTAATGTTGTCTTAATGTAACTTTTTGGGTCATGACTGGGAATGACTTGGATTTTAGTCAGTGATTCTCAAAGTGGTCCGTGGACCCCCAGGGGTTTAGGGTAGGAGTAGGAGTTCATTAGAAATTTGTGATGTTTGACTATATTTTGGTGAAAATTCCTCACTTATCGCAACATCGCAAATGTGTAACAATATATCTTACTTTACAGGAGAAATTGCACATTTTGTTTTTATACAATTTTCGTTTTGAATAAAACGGCTTTTTGTATTTTTTAACATTTTCCCATTCATGTATTTTGTACAAATAATAAATATGTTTATAGAAATAATCACTTACATGATATAGGCCGTGACTTAAAAACCGATAAATCTTGTTATTCGCAGTATTCGAATTATTGTATTGATGCAATGGCAATTTTGAATTGAATCGGTTTACGGTTCTTTCACACTATACTCGATGAAAATTCGAATTGGATTTTGTTTGGAATTTTGTAATTCCAAATGGAATTTTGTACTTTTGATTGGAAAGTCCAGAATACATTTGCAGCAAGCATAGAATCTTTTAACTATTTCACGAATTTTGGAGATCTTTTAGAAAAATTTAAAATCATTTAGCAGGGGGTCAAAAGAACCGAGTAGATTTTTGAAAGTGGTCTATGAGAAAAAAAGTGGTTATCTTTAATTTCAATCGAATCACAGAGCTGTGGTACGCCTGTCCGTCTGTCGCTGCTCTCATCGAACGTTATTAGTGATCAAAGATTGAGATATCAACCAAATTTCGTACTTAAGTTCACCGTTTAGGAATTTCTTTTTATTCAAAATTGGAACGTGGCGTTAAACCGTTGGGTTTCCTGAAACGAATTTTGTAAAAATAATATAATAACATATTCGAATGGAATTGATAAGATCTTAATTTGTTAGACCCTGTCTGCGATTTCAGCATTTAAATGTCAGATAATTGTTTGTTCTTGGGTTGTCCACGTCATCTGTGATATAGTAAAATATTTCGGTATGACGTGTGTTAACGACAAAGCGTTGAAAAAATAAACAAATTAGTCGAGGCGAGTGCCGGTTGAATTGTGTTTCTAACTGATTGTTATTAGTAGATGAGGCGAGGCGACTACTGGCGACTACTGGCGACTACTGGCTTTATTGTTGCTCCTATTGACGCGCTCCGAATGAGCTTCCTACTAATTACCCCGTCCATCCGCTGAATAGGGTTGCCACACACCCATTTGGAAATATCTTTAAAAATAAATTAAGCGAAAAAAAATAATATCCGCAAAGTTTATGCACATCCTATTACCTATTTAAAATGAAGTTAATATCATTAGTATCAAATGTTAGATAAAATTATAGACATTATAGTAAGTATGAAACACGGAGCGCATGAAATATGCTAATTTATTGGATAATGTATAGTGATTAAGTTTTGATTAATGACAGCGGCTAGCTACACTATCACTGCCATGCACTTACGTTTTTGTTAAATATAATGTAAATTCTGAATGGACCCCAATGAGCTAAGCTCAGTCCACTGTGACTGGATTTAGGCTGCGTACAGTAATTGCGACGTCATTTGTCACTGTCAGATTGCGCGAGTACATTCTCATTAAAATATTTTGTTTTATTTTGTATTTAATTGGTTTTAATGGGCAGCCCTAGCGGTAGCTATACGTGGAGTTATCTTTAATTAAAAATTCGTAGAGGCCAACTCTAGATTAGTGCGGTGCCACAAAAAGGGTTACAAGGGATCAGGCAGAACACCTTGATTCGTCACGAATCACAGCCTTCCTTTTGAGAGGCCCCTTTGTTATATTTAACTGAATTTTGCTCATAAAAACAGGCTAATTAAGAAATGTTCGGACCTCCGTTAAAAGTTTTGGCGTTCTTTTGGCCGGATCTGAATCTCAGCTCTCGAATTTTATCTCATTTCAAAATATTTTATTAGCCGATTCTCGAGAATTAAAGCCTGATTCCCACTACTTCAAATGAATAGTTTAGCATTTTTTTCTGTTAGTTCAACGATGTATAAGTGATGAAATGGGCACCGTGGTTCATAGATATATCAAAGACGTCTTTGTTGTCCCACTAGATCAACGTACATTCAGCGGCTGGTATAGTCAGTTTACCTAGTGGGAATAAACCTTAATTTTAAATCGACTTCAAAAAAGAGAAATTTCTCAATTAGGCTGTATTTTTTGTGTGTTATAACACATTATTGGCGATCTAAGTAAAAGTTAAACAACAATAAATGTATTATACTTTGAATTTCCGCTGCAGTGTATTGATAAATAATATGACGACATCGGACTTTACAAATTTTCCTTAGGGTGACATGATAGCAGTATCTGTGTTCAGTTCTGCGTACAACGTGATTAATTTCTTTTTTCAGATATAGTCGGTTACGAGAGTTGTAATTATTTTTATACGAACACATTATTTTAATAATAATATCGTTATTTTTTGCTGTCTAAACTATTTACTTACTTTTCATTAAAGCCCTGCAAGTATTTAGTATAAATAAAAAACAAGCTTTATTAAAAATATTTAAAAACATAAGCTTTAATCGTAAATTTCTGGGAAAAACATGAAATTTTATAACCGTATTCTTAACCGTTGAGGAGTTCCGTCTTCTGGAGCCAATCCTGAGCATAGCAGCAGACCATGCTTTTCATAAAAATGCATTGTCATCGGAACTGAAGTAGTATGCAAAATTTCAGCTCCGTAGTGTAAGAGGAAGTGGGTCTAATTAAGATTGCAAAATTTGACCCATAACAAACAAATATACTAACATACTAATATACAAACATACACTGCAAGTTCAATAAAAGATTGTAATAAAAGAAACTTGTTTTTTTATTATTAAAACATAATTAAATTAAATTGAAAAAACACGTTTTGTGGCGCCCCTAATAATTCGACCAGCTACTGTATATATCATTAGATCGAATTATAATTGGAGTAACTTTTTTGAAGAACTTCACAAATAAAGTAGCACTATCATTTCTCTTTTGTACTTCACTATCTATTTTAATCGAACGTCACTTATTGAAATTTGAAAGATTTCTTACAAAAAGATGACAAAAATGCAACAAAGTTTGCAGCGGACTTTTTATTTGTACCAGATGCAAGTTGAACATGAACAGAATACTAAAAACTGAATTTTGAGAGACATCCAAGTGATTTATTTTGATAAGGAAATAAAAGGAACGTTCTATGTGATTGATTTGTTCAACAAAAAATCACCAAGACAATAATTTTCGTTTTTAACACAGATCTTAGTTTTATACCAAATATAAAATGTAACGGTTTTGTATTTTTATTATTTGCTTCTTTCACATTATTCATTGAAATAAATTTAAAATGAGCTTGTTTTAAAGACAAATAGAAATGTACGAGAGCTGTCTGTGATTATTTAATTTTTGTACTGGGTTCCTTAGTATATAAAAACAATTTGTTACTCACATTTTAATTTCTTTATTTATACCTATGAACCACTAGAAATTGCCTTCGTTTCGCTTCGGAAGAGGAGTTATCCTGAGTTTTGAGAGTTACCATACTAATTTTAGCCTAGTATCCCATGGGAAAAAAAGAAGTTTTCTGGGATAAAAAGTATCCCATAAACATTATCATTACACAAGATACAAACATGCTAAATTTCATCTTAATTGGTCCATTGGCTTCGCATACTAATTTTAAGCTGTCTTACTGCGAGAACAAAGCCATTTCCTGGAATAAAACCTATCCTATAACCATTCCCGTTTTATAAACTTCGATTATACCAAGTTTCATCTAAATATGTCCAGTGGTTTTTGCGTTAAGCTGGAATAGACAAACAGACAGACATAATTAATAAATAAAAAATGTTTTGCTCTCCATACTGTTAACAAAGCTTTGCTGCATTAAATTTTCCAAAAAACCTAATGTACAAATTTGACTCCATTACAGTTTTATTATTGGTTTAGATAAGCATAACTTTGAAGTCGCTTGCCACAATTTGCTACAAGATGGCGCTGCTTTTAGTATCAGACTGAAGGTAGGCAAACAATATTAAGAGACACTATTCTAATTAAACTTCCAGGATTCGTCACGAACAAACCAACAAACAATGCATGTAAAATAAAAACAACAGCAGTGTGTGTTACAAAGTATCGTAGAACCAAGTGCCAAGTATAATTATAGTACATAATGTGCGGTGCGTCGGAATGTCGCACTCTCCGTGACAACGAGCCGCGCCACCGCATCCACTGAGCCATCCGCCGCCTCGGCAATTACCGTTTTTTTTGCACCAAGGGATAGATTGCCTATGCGTTTGCGGCTGTGGCGTGCGGCTTGCGGCTGCGGCGTTCGAATGCGGCCGCGGCATTGTCTTCTCTATACTAAAATTGAAAGATTTGATTGTTTGAGAACAGGCTCCGAAACATGCAGCGTATGCCTGTGATTGGTTTTGTCATATTGTATAAGGCATTATCAAGTGTAAACTTTGTTTCATGACAAAACTGTTGGTTAACCCCAAATATATAAATAAAATAAAACTACTGCCGCGATATGACAATTTCTTTTATGTGCTAACAATATAGAAAACTTCAATAGCGTGATTCAGGTATCTCGTGACGTCATCGAATGACGTGTTGTGTGATGTCGCCACAAAAACTTCGATAATCTAACCCAAAGTGTGAAGAAAGTGCTGATATACACCTAACCCAAAGATTTTTTTTAAATCTTTGTGTTTGTCTGTTTTAATGTTTGCGCGCATTTAGAAAGCCCATTTCAAAGCGGTTCAACCGTTATATTGTGCTAACTTGTTCATTCAAATCTCAGTATTACTTGTTTAATAAAAATATAAAATACTAGATTTCGCCCGCGTGGTATGTTCATAAAAAGTAGTCAAGTTATAAAACAGACTATAATCTATCCCTGTACCAAAGCAACATTAAAATTCGTTTATTAGTTTTTGCTTTAAGGAGTAATATCTGTCCATGTTCACAACCTTTTGCATTTATAATATTAGTAGAATTAAACAAGATTAAAACCAAAGCCGCATTGACGCACTGACGGAATTCCAGCTTAATCATAACCTATTTGTGGTATAACCCTTTTAAAGTATGTCATCGGGTTCTAATACCATATAGTTGCACATCGTTAACCCTTAAGTACCTAGCCAGTGGTACGAACTACTAAGTTTATTTTTTTGCGTTTTTTAACTACCCTCAAACCGCAAACGAGTGGTTATTTTCTAAGGATGTATCTTGTAGAAGCTAGTTTAGGTAGGTAGTTATGTAGGTAGGTAGTTAGTTAGGGAGGCAGGTAGGTAGCTAGTTAGTTAGGGAGGCAGGTAGGTAGGTAGTTAGTCAGGGAGGCAGGTAGGTAGGTAGTTAGTTAGGGAGGCAGGTAGTTAGGTAGTTAGTTATGGAGGCAGGTAGTTAGGTATTTAGTTAGGGAGGTAGGTAGTTAGGTAGTTAGTTATGGAGGCAGGTAGTTAGGTAGATAGTTAGGGAGGCAGGTAGTTAGGTAGTTAGTTAGGAAGGCAAGTAGTTAGGTAGTTAGTTATGGAGGCAGGTAGTTAGGTAGATAGTTAGGGAGGCAGGTAGTTAGGTAGTTAGTTGGGGAGGCAGGTAGTTAGATAAGTAAGTAGCCAGGAAGGTAGAGAGGTAGAAAGGTCTTCATGTAACGAGATCGGAGGGGGCAATTCCTCCTCTGGTATCCCGATAATGTACTCATAACTTGTAATTTAATTTATAACTTATGTAGGGACTTTGTATTGTAAAATTTTGACTTTCGTTAAGTGAGCCTTCGGCTCCTACGACGTAATAAACAATTTTCATTTCATTTCATAGTTGTTAAAAAATACCTACATATTTCACATAGTCAGGCATTGTACAATTTGTTTAAAAGTTAGCATTATTCGTTACGATTCAAAAACCCCAACGATTCAAAATTTTCTCATCAAAAACGCTCAATTGAATCAAATGGTCGATTATTAATAATTTTGAATAATAAATACAGCACCGGATTACTTTGTACGTCAACACAAGACGTACACTTTCATTACGCGTCGAAATAAATCAAAGTAATACCAACGCAAAAGATAGCGAATGGAAAATCATAACCCCCTCCCGAACCTCCCGTCCTCTCGCAGCTTTCGCCCTCCCCCCGCGCCGGTGATTTATGCCAGTAATTTTCCGGCCGGTTACGAAAGTAACCTGCGATTTTTCTCCTTGCACCATAATTAGATAATTTTCATGAATTCCCCTGTTTACGTGTACATGAATGGGTTTCTTTTGTGTATCTTTATCTTTTACTACTAAAGATTGTAATTAAACCTTAACAAAAAAGATATCTCGATCAAAAAACACCAGTACTATGTATTTATGTTATATATGTATAAGTAATTAGATTCCAAAAACCCGCTCTGATGTTTCACATGAAAATTGGAAGTAAAGGGTTTTTTGGGTGAAATGTTGGTTGTGAAAAAAGTTGCAATTTTCAAAATAATACTATTAATGCATTAAATAAGATATACATATATATATATTTACATAGTAATTTAAAAAAAAGGAAAAAAAGTAGGCTCCTGTGGTGCTGTACCTAAGATGCTGGCAGCGTCTCCACTCTATATAACAATACTCATACATTGTGCTGCCAGCTCTGAGCTCGTTTATAGTTTTATCTTTAATCTTTTGTTAAGATTTCATTTTCTAAGAAACAAGCAATTCGTAGCATTTTAAAAGAATATAAAAAAATAATAGTGCCATATATTCTAAGAGTTAAGTTATTAATTCTACAAGTATTCATTGTTCAAGTATAAAACAGTTGATTTAGTTACATTAAATTGACAAAAGATGGCGTTAATACTAATTACACTGAACACTCGGTCTACCCGCTTTTGATAAGGCAATGTACGCGTAGCCACATTATAAGCCGAAACAAGTTTTAAAAATACCCACTGAGAATACATAATGAACGGAATACCACACAAGCCGTTAATTAACAATCTAGACTGCTCGTCACTCAGAGTCCGTATTAATTTCTGTCGCTCCTTTAATTACTCTTCCCGCGCTTTTAATAAATCCGAGGACAGCTAAGCCAACACGACCAAAAAATACTGAGCGCGGCCAAAAAAACAAGATATTAATTTATAAAGGACAGGACAAACGATTAATAATTTATTTGTATCCTTCGTAGCGCGAGGGCCGGAGCGTTAAAAACAACCGTTAAAACCGTACACCCGTACACCCGTGGGGTACATCCGTACACCCGTACACCCGCACAGCCGTACATCCCAGGCCGCGTTAGGCCGAAATGCCAATTGCGGGTAGACACACGTATACAGCCAGCCGGAATGTCGCTTTAAAAAAGCCCGCAAATAAATAAATCGCGTCGCACGCACCGACCGCGCAAAAAAACGTCCACCATATTCGATTCTTTAATGTGATTTAAAAAAAATAGAAGCAAGAGAAGGCTGGCTTCGATTGAAAATGAATGAGAGTGAACGCGATAGTGGAAATTAGCATTGAGGTAGGGGGATTCAGGAGCGGTCTTTGTGCGATCATATCGAGGTGTCTTCTTTGCGCTTTTTACATCGGCAACGCGCCCGGCGAGTCTTTTCAGTCCTTATTACGATCCTGTCGCCTTTTTGTTGCAAATAATTACGGCCGAGCTCGACAATCACGTGTCGATAAATTTTTGGAATCGTCAGCGGACTCGATTTGGGGAACAAAACCCATTGATATATGAAGCTCACAGCGCGCAAAACATCACTATGGCAGTATTCTTGCTATGTAGCGGGTTCAGCTCTAGATTTATATTTTAAATCGATTAATTTTGAATATTTTCTGTAAGTATGTCAGAATTTAAAAAAGCCGGATATCAATTTTCGTCGAAAGATATGCGTACACTTAAACAGCTTACACTATTGACAGCGACTAAAAAGTATTTTAAAACGAAATATATGCAAGCAACTAAATCAATAACTAAATTAGATTCGCCTTTTATTATGTTTCAAGACAGATGGCACTGTTGTCTTTTCAATATTTCCGAATATTAGACAAAATGTTTTTTTTAATATTCGATTTTTGATTCTCTGCCTGAACCTGATACCATAGTTAATCATGGCAACAGACTCAAATCTAGATGTAGACCTGAGAGTTCTCTATACGTGTTCTCAAAAGTGTGTAAAGTCCACCAATCCGCACTTGGCATTCGCACTTAGCATGTTTGTCTATGGCATGTATCCCTTACATTGTAAGCGGAGACCCAAGCATAGAAGTGGAATAATTGAGCTGGAATGATGATAAATTAATGACTACAACGTTAATTTCCATTCCAATAATTATAGAAGCTAGTAGCAATTCCACACGAAGAACTCTTTACGTCTTTTTAATGTCATCTGCATCCATTAATCTCGCCTATTCATGCGTGCTCCGTAATACAATAAATAGGTGATATGAGAATATTGTAGTTCCACATGAATACCAGATTATAATGACAAGCTAATACTGGTGGGCGGGACTTTTGGGGAGTAAAACGAAAATGGGAGGAATTAATGGTTCTGAGAAGGAACGAAAAGCCCGACGAGGAAGGAAGACTCATACAGACGCCTACGACTCTGGTTAAATGACGATGGTGAATGGGTTAGTGGAAACCCATGTGTTTTATGTCATTCGGAGGTCTTCAACGTAGCTCAATGACTGTGGAACAGCTTTCCGTGCCTTCTAAAGCACGGAAGCGGTCAAGGAATACTTGTCAGCGCGGTCTCCTATTCTTCTACTGACCGCGCTCACTGTAGCTCAATTAAATCTTTTTAGAACAAGTGAATGCTTTACAACTATCCCACCTGTTGGCAAGTGCTGACATAAGTTGCCGCGTTTAGTGTAGTTTAGTCAAGTCGTCGTTTTATTTATCTATATAAAGGGTGAACAACCTTGACAGGCCGGTTGGTCTAGTGGTTAGTGAACCTGACTGCTACACCGAAGGTCGTCGGTTCGAATCCCACCCAGGTCAAACTTTTCTGTGATGAACAGGACTGTTTGTTGTGTGTGTCTGGGTGTGTAATAGAAATATCTATTTTAGTATGTATTTAAAAGTATACATATATGGATGTTTATCAGTTATCTGATCACCATAGCACAAGCTAACGCTTAGTTTCGGGTCAGATGGCCGTGTGTGTTGTCCAAAGATATTTATTTATTTATTATTTTTCAATTAAAGGGCCTTTTTTTAATTTGATGTTTTCTAGAGAGGCGCACATAGATT
>DWJZ01009080.1:0-10930 GCA_018249125.1 Asbolis capucinus
ATGTCACAAGACATAATTGATCTTTAGCTGTAACAACTTTTCAATGTCACAAGACATAATTGATCTTTAGCTGTAACCACTTTTCAATGTCAAAAGACTTAATTGATCTTTAGCTGTAACCACTTTTCAATGTCACAATACGTGAGTTCAGTAAAAATAACAAAAAACACGTGAAATTAACTTTTAAACTACTATTTTCACCAAAAAATTGTTTACAAAATTTTTACATGTTATTAAAAATGCAAATTTTCCCCATAACGGTAAAGTGTTGGATCTTTCAGGCATATTTAAAAAAAATAATAGATTTATGTATGTACGTTTGTTTGTATCCAGCAGCTCAGCATGTGGAATATATTCATGATGAATCATCATCATATCATCAGATCATAATACTATCTAAGAAAGGTACCTAAATAACCGGGCTTTGACTTTTATAAAAATACAATATAATAATATTAAGAATGATGGCTAAAAAAAAACAAAAATACGTACAGAATTGATGACTCCCATAGCAATGCATCCTGTTCGTAAATGGAATATGAAACAGAACTTGTCCAATACAGGCAGCTCCATCCTTGCCTGGAAATGAGAAATGTACATAATAATAAGAAGCGTGCAATATGAAATCTGATCCTTAATAATATAAATGCGAAGATAACTCTGTCTGTCTGTTACCTTTTCTCGTTTAAACTACTGAAGCAACGCCAAATGCTGTGGACGTAGTCGCGGGAAAAAGCTAGTAGGTATCTTAAAATCCGTCACAGTGCTTATGATCGATCTCCTTCGTAATTCGTGACTTTGACCGATTTTTATAAATATTTCGTATTTGTGGAAAATGAGACATAGGCTGCGTTTTTGACCCTATATTGATATGGGTGGTCTAGAATTTTAATTTTATGGGACTACAATTTTATTATAAAATTTATAGGCGTATGAAAAAATACTTAAAACTAAGCATTCACTCTTGTACACCCAACCCAGAGTTTAAGCATTTCGTCATAACAGCTGGATCAGCTAGTATTATATAAACTCGTGTATAATTTCCTAATGATATATGTCAATAACGAACATTTGTATAATTAAAAGCTTTTCCATACATCAATCGAGAATTTAATGAATAGTTAATTTTAATTACTTTCATTAAATAATTTCTTAAATACCCATTTTTACACACATTTCTTATACATAACAAATATCCGCATTAATCTAATTTTCACACGCCATTGCAGAATAATATAAAAAATAATAAGATGAAAACAATATACAGAAACAAACCAAATTAAACTAACTTTGTAAAAACTACCCAAAAAGTTCCAATTTTGTAGCATAGTTTGTCATTGTTTACTATAAGCTCGACAAGTGAGATAGATTAATATTACATCCACAAAAACGTTTCTGGACAGTTGCCAAGTCCCTTCCTCAAGGACCTTACTCTTGCCACCAGTTGCTTTGTCCATAATAAAGTTTTCATATCAACAAGTAAGTGTGTTACACAAAGGTACTGTTACAAGACGGAAAATAATAAAGAAACGTCATTTATTAAAAATAAAAAAATAAAATTTTAGGTTATGAAACCTAAAAATTTTTTTTACCTCAGATAACAAGTTACGCTCCGAATCTTCGGTAAAAAAATACTAATGTCCATTTTAAAATATATTCTAATATTGTTTTAACAATGACTACTTTTTAACATGTCAGTAGATACCAATATGTGGGTCCAAAATTATTAATTCCATGAACATGTTATTAATTTTATGATGAACAGAAGTAACTTCAATGTCAATGGTACTAAAATACAAAATATAATAAATAATAGTACACAATACTTAAATATTAGCTATATGTCACTTTGTATTAGGTGTATAAGTACTTACCATGCTTAGAAGAATTTTATCAAAGGTCAATCGTCTTTTTTATTGTAATACTGACATTAAATCGATGCAATATTCGGTGTCAGCACTGAAATTCGATATTTTCCCGGAACATTGTTAAGGGCGACTTCAGTTTACGGGGTGAGTTTGATTGAAGTAAGTGGGGACGTTAAGGGGAAGGCATTGCGAAGGTGTAACATAAAAAAAATTACGTACATATTTTTTATTTCGTAAATTTTAATTTTAACTGAAACAGTTGGAGTGAACCTTAACTAAAACTGTTTTATTTTACGTTTTTTCTTTGAAAGGTCTTAAATGACCGTTATGTACCAGGTAAATTACATTTCTATTAATATCATATATCATTACCACGGTAATTGGAGACGGAGACGTTTTCGTCAAAATAGGTACTTGTGTATTTTTAATATAATTTAGAGTTCCTTGTAATTAAAGAATTAGGTTCTAACTACGATATTGAATTTCATTTTATACTTGATAGATTATCGGATACCACAATAACTTTTCTAAGATGCTATACTAACTTCAGCTAAAGCTTGAAATCCAGCTTCAGTGCAAATGGCAGAAATAGAAAATAGTGTTGAAAACATACATGAAGATACATTTTAGAACCAAAAAGGCATTAGATATTATATCTACTATCTATGGGTTAAACAAGCATTTTGTATTTTCTTTTTCGTACAACTTTAGTAGCATCGCATTTATGCATTAAATATTCTAAATAAAAAAATAAACTTCAGACGATGAAAAGTCACGGTATAAATTAGACTCCCTTTCTTTGTACCTTCGCCTTAACTGGGAGGCTGCACCGATCCTGCGCAAAAGGACCAGAAGAGCCAATCGATATCATTCACTATAACTCTCGAAAATATCACCGCTACAGAACATTTAAATCTAGAACACAAAACAGTTCGAACAAAACTAGATATAAGTAGGTAGATTTTGTAGGTACTTGGAAGTAATAAATTGTGGTACTAGGAGGCCAGTGTTAACAAAAAGGTATTGCCAGTACTCTACGACAACTATTTAAAACAAGCTTTATTTAAGTATTTAAATAATACAAGCTTTAATATTTAAATAACACAAAATATAACTATATTTTTAAACGTTAGGGAGTTCCCTTGTCTGGAACCAATCCTGAACGTAGTATTAGGTCATGCTTATCATAAAAATGCAATCATCAAGACGAAAGGCTTCTGCAAATTTACAGCTCCGTAGTAAGTGGGCCTAATTCAGCTAGTAATATATAATCCGAACACTTAAAAACAAATATACTGAAATATATTAGTATGTACAAATATACCCCGCAAGTAAAATAAAAAATTATTAAAAAAAAATACTGTGGTTGAAAACCTATCAATATCACGCTTACAAAAAAATAAACGATATTTAAATTTTTTAAACTTGGCTTATACAGCGGCATAACATACTTTTATAAAAAACGTTTTTGCCTCTTGTTAAGTAAGATATAAGCGAATTTTATTTTAGTTTAACCTTATCTAACGACTTTTTGGTGACATATAAAGTTCGTTTTTATGGGTCGCTGAGTTTTGAACCAGCTTCTTTATCGTAATTAAAATACGTTATTTTGTTTAATGTATCTTCATGAAAATACCTTAATCAACATGGAGAACTAACGGAGTTCTACAAGGTGGTCTAGTGTCTCCTCATATTATCACTATATATCTAATATCTGTACAGATGGATGACCTGGATCCATCCATCGGCCTCATAGGCCTCCCCAATCTTCACTCTGACATGTCCTAGGCGTGACGAACTGAATAGTGAAACCTCACTTTTACTTGATGTTTCAGCTTTCGCTAGAATGTTAAAAGCAGTATATACAAGAGATTGAATCTGTTTGGCGTGTACCAGTAACACGCAACATAAAAGTCGCAAGTCGAAGGTTACATAGCTTCATTAAGTTTCAAAATAAAATTTCATTAATTCTTACTATTTTGTCGTTAAATATCTATCAAACAACCTCTAAATTATTATTATAATTAATGATTTCTTACAATTTTTCCTAATATTTATTTGAACAGAACTTCGTTCTTTGTAATTTTTTTTAATAATTGATACATATATTTTACAGCTGAATAAGTTATCTATACCAGTTTATCCGATGATAAGACAAAATTTAATAAATACACTCATTACAACAGGGTACTGTTGGTTTAGGATGAAGATTCTGACGACCGTACTCTGCTTAATAGGGTTCCCAACTTTTCTTAATTAAATATAGTAGGTATATCCAAAATGAAAAGTTTTTAGAAAAATTAATTTTTTATGCTTGCACATATTTAGTTTCGTGTAATTTTATTTCATGTCATTGTTTAATAGGCCACCATTAGGGCAAAAATTTTGAAAAAATGGAGTTAAAAGTTTTGTAAACTTTTTTTTCTAACAGTAAAGAGTAACAACATATAACGAAAAACAGTATTAATAAAAGACCGTTTTAGTAGACTTGCATTGTCCGTTTTCCTCGTACAAAACATTTCCTCATACATTACATGTTTAACACACTCATATCTTGACAACAACTTCTCAATGTCACAATAAGCGAATTTTGGTAAAATAACGAAAAACCACGCAAATATTTACTTTTAGTATTATTTTTATTACAAGATTAGTACGGATGAAAAAAACGGACTTATCGCAACCCTAGGTGTTATACATAATTCATTTTATTCAGTCGTCATCGGGCGAGCAATGTTATCGGTCGTGTTTGTGTGTTTTACGCTATTTCTTAATAGTATAGGTGAATTACGAAGTGGTAAGTTTTCATATCTTGTTTCACTACATTTTCTCAGTACCACGTTTACAGTGTTTGTTCTAAAAGTCATTAATAACGAAATAAATTCAGCATTATTTCTAAAGATTGTGTAATTTATGTCAGTTAAATACAACTGGCAGAAGCGAGATAGGCTATAATCTTCGATTGAAAATTTTTGATGGTTAAGTTCTGTTTCGCTTCATGATGTATTCATGATAGCAAGTCTTAATATTCTCTGGTCATAGTAAACCCCGCGTATCGTTTTGAAAATATTTATACGTTTTTTTTTGCTTTTTTATTGTGTTTTTATATCCAGAAATCCATTTCAAAGAGTACAACAACATAGTGTAAGTGTACGGATTGTTATGAATAATGAATTTAAAATCTGAATAAAGTGGACTCGCGGTAATCCAACACTCTTAGTGTTCCATGTTCAAGACTGAACAGGTGGTACCTATTTCGCACCAACACTATTGAGTTTGGCGCCTGTTTTTTTATTTTTAATTTATCATTATTTGTCTGATTGTAAAGGCTTCTACCCATCGATAGCCAACTACTGAGCACAGATCTCATACTAAGGAGGAATTTTTTTGATCGTCCAGAATAGAAACAAGCCGACAGGCCTTGAATGATACTAAATTACCCACTTAGTCTTATTAAAAATTGGGGACTCTCACAGTTAAACAAAAATTGAGGAACACCGATAATCCGACAAATTGTATACTCCGACATCGCCCTGCAAAACATTTGTCAAATTGCCGGGGTTCCAATACAGTAAGGTTATAATCATCCACGATCTACCTAAAAATCTAGAAATAGATACAAGCTTAACAAAATCCTACATGTAGTTAGTACCTACATAATGTTGTATGGACGTATTAAATAGAAAGGCGTATTTTTTATTTTTTTTATTTATTTAATCCATAATACATCTATCATTACAGAATATTCCAACGATACCTATATTACAATCAAATATATACAAATTAGAGATGTGCCGACTAAATTACCCTGGCCGACTAGTCGGCCATGCCGACTACAGTCAATGATTGTGAGTTTGTTTGTCCTTTATAGACTGAAATGGTAGGAGATATGCAGTGATGTCTTTAGCAACTTCGATCAGAATTCTCCGGAAAAGTTTTGGTCGACTAGTCGCCGACTAATCGGCGCCTCTATATTGGCCGACTAGTCTGCACATCTCTTTTATAAATATACAAATAAATGGAGTTATATAAGTAGATTACAATACATTTAATTCTGTGTACCTACTATTCAAGTATACCTACATACAAAGGAAACAGGAGTCAATCATAATATTTGCGTTCTCGTACAGGCCTTCAACCTATTTAAATCAACCCAACTACTGGTACACGAGTTCTTGTAACCAACTACTAAAATAAACGAGAAAGTATCTCTGTTTGTAACATTTTCACGCCTAAAGTACTGAACTGATTTTGTTGAAAATTGGCACAGAGGTAGAGAAGAATTTAAGAAATAACTTTGCCTACTTTTTATTACCATAAGTGGTGTCCACCTATGTATAAGGCATGAAAGTCTGTATGGTAGTTCGTTTGGTACAGAAGAACAAAAGAACATGAGAAAAAACGTTGGCTACTTTTATTGCCCTAAAAGACCTATAAGGGTTGAAATTGGCGACCAACGTTTGTATCGAATTTCATAAATAACGAAGATATGTCCACAAGTCTTTGTACTTGATTAATAAAATAGCTCTAGCGTTTTTACAATTTGGACTATATAATTATAAAATGTTTACAAATTTAAAGATAGTAACAATACACAAAGGGCGATCTTATCGCTATAGTAGCGACCTCTTCCAGACAACCCTTTGGGAGGAGGACATAGGATATACACAAAACATATTAGGGTAGGGTATGACACATCTACGAGTATAATATATACATAAACACTACATATACCATACACACTATATCTAAGACAATTCTATTCTCAGACGCTGAATATTGGAAGGATTTAGCTCGAAAGGAGCTAGAGGAAGCTCTGCAGCTAAAATGGAACCTCGATACTGCGAAGAATGTGATCCTTTTTATTGGAGATGGAATGGATCCCAACACCATTACGGCTACCAGGATAATGAAAGGGGGAGAAAGTCACAAATTAGTGTACGAGATGTTTCCGCATGTCGGGCTGCTGAAGGTAATGGCTTGCTATTGATCACAAATACTCAATACTATAGCAGTGATACCTTACGGTTTGAGCCTTGGTCTCTCAAACGGAGGACCTGGGATCACAAAACCATGTTTTAAACGCGATTAAAATATGCTATGCCCTTCGCCTCTCTGAATGGATCCTAACGGCTTTGAGTGCGGCATTAGCTACATAACCTCTTTTTCTCCCCGTTCTTCCGTCATCCTCCATCCCATTCTTCTATCACCCGTCCTGAAGTTGTATATTGTTGGTGTATCTGGTGTTAGTTGGTATAATTGATTCTGGTAACTCTAGCGACATACCACTTCCGATATACACACAGCGATATACACTTTATTTCTTTCACCACTTCCTTCCTGGCAGTTAGTAACACCCCAGTGTGGTGCCGTAAATGTCCATGAGCAGCGGTGATTAGTTACCATCCGTGATCCACCTGTTCGTTTGCCTGTTAATAACCTTAAAAAATAACGACTAAATGATAATTTCAGACATACTCAGCAAACAGGATGGTACCAGACTCAGCAAGCACGGCTACAGCTCTGATGTGTGGTGTTAAGACAAACCAGATGAACATCGGGGTGGACGCCAGTGTAAGATCTGGTGACTGTCCTGCGAGCCTAAAAGTGAACGCCAGGCTGCAGTCTCTGGCTGCATTAGCACTAAAAGCTGGAAAGAAGGCAGGTAAGGGACGTCCACGAAGGTCTAGAATAAGTCATCCACGTCGGTGCATGAATTATAGAATGTTTTCAAGTCAAAAAGTGAATAGGCATTCATTAAATGAATACCACCTAAGTCTTCAATGCTACTTACCATAAAAGGGGAAAATGGTCAAGCACAAAGCAGCCTCAAGTATCGACAGGAAATTGTAAAATATAACTAATTTATTTGGACATTTTAGTTGCTTTAAGTGGATTAATTAGGAAACTAACAGTATCCAGAAGAGGGTTGTGAAATCGCAATCGGAATATTCGCTATTAATAAATGATTACCTTCTCGTAGGAAATTAGGTATATATAGGTACATCTCAAAAGTTAACTTATTCGTAAAAACCAAAGGTACTTTAAAAAAAATTGTTGAAAGAAATCGTTGTCAATCGTCGATGTTGATCTATTGTATTTCTATCACTCCAGGTTTTGTCACGACAATGAGAGTGACCCACGGTACTCCAGCGCCGCTATATGCCCATAGCGCCTCCCGATCCTGGGAGTGCGATACAGATATGCCAAATGGCACGGAGCAGTGTAAGGATATAGCCAGGCAGCTGGTTGAGGACTGGCCTGGGAAGGATCTTCATGTAAGTTTCCACGTTCTAATAATATATATAAATTTAACTCATCAGAGAATTGTGATAATTCGATAACTTAAGCCTAAATAGTAAGTCATCCCGTTATAAGGGAAATAAAATCGTTAAACTAGAAATATGGACCATATGCATATCTCCACCTCTTATCACCGTAAGGAGCAGCGATCTTTTGTGGGGCTCGGTGTACGATTTTGTTATAAAGTGCCAGTCCATTCTTGACTTACCAATTGAAATATTTAAAAATCAAATTAAATCCTGGCTCATAGAAAAAGGGTACAACAGTGTCAATGAATATATGAATAACAAGGATGCTTGGAAATAATACTCATCAAGAAAAAAAGAAAGAAAGAAAAATATCTATATGAAATAAACGATTTGACTTTGAGTACCTACGTCCTGCATGCCGTGAGTTTCAGGGATGTAGAAAAATGATAGAGTGAATTAGCAAGTGACCATCCTGTCGCCAATCAGACGAATAAAAATTTCCAAGATTTGAATTTGGAACTCCTTCACCAATCAGCATTAGAGCAGAGTCAGGAAGTATGCTCTAGATTTAATGTGACAAAAAGAGAAACATGCTCAGTAGTGAGATGGCTCAAAGCCAATTATTGGAAGTTCCTGTGTTGCTGAAAGACTTCAGACATGGGGAATCCGGACCACAGGGGTAGGCAGCAGCTTTGTTAAGCTGCAGGCTGTTGTTAAGACATGCTTTCATAGAGTAGAAACGCTCAAGACGCATCAGTGCGCCGCAGTACTATTATTACTGTTAAAGTATCTATGTATATACTGACGACTAACCTCGTACTTTATTCACCGTTAACTTACAACACTATTTTATGCTTCAGTTGTTTGATGACGTAACATAATGCGTACTTTGGTTCAGATTTCTGTGTCTTTTCTATAACAGAGAGCAGATAAATCGTCATAATAAGCATTGAAAAAATGTTATTAAAATGTCAAATTCTTTTTCCCCAAGGTCATTCTCTTACCCATTCTTCTTCCACCCCCCGTCCTGGAAGTATATAGTCTATTAGTATCATTACAGACCCACGTTACTTCAATGATGACCTTTCCTTCTTGCTTTGTCTTTACCCATTTTGCCCATGTACCACTTCCATATTGTGCCATAACCACTTACCGTCTGATGACCTATCTGCTTACGAAATAAAAAAAATTAAGCTATGTTGACATTCTCGTATTCCAGGTAGTTTTAGGAGGTGGAAGACAAGTACTGGTGACCAATTCCAGCGGAACAGCGACTGACCCAATTAGCAAATGGTCATGCACGAGGACGGACGGTAGAAACCTGATAGAAGAATACAAACGAGATAAGGAAAACAGGAAACTTCAGTATAGCGTAGTGTACAACAACAAGCAACTTAAAGAATTAAATGTGGACGAAACAGACTATTTATTAGGCAAATATTTTTTATGGTATTTCAGTTTCAACGCGGTAGTTTTAGAAAATTTTGTTGCCATACTTTTATTAGTGACTACCCTCGCTTCGATAAAATTACTGACATAACCGATTCGATTGTACGGTTTCATACAATTTCTTAATTCTACTTAATATATAACGGATGCCTCGCGTGCTCAGTTGGTTATGCGATTGCCTAGCAATTTCCCACGTTCCTGGGTTCATTCCCAACTCGATCTTTTTGTAATGATTTTGCTTTACAGGTGTCTTCGGAAACGCCCATTTACAATATGAATTTGAACGTGACAAGGGCCCTGGCGGCATGCCTTCTGTCAGCGAGATGACAGCAGCTGCTTTGATGGTTTTAAATAAAGAACCTAAGGGATACTTCTTAATGGTTTGTACCACAATACATTGACTTTCCATTATAGATGATCATAAGTGGTCAGCAGAAATATGTCACAGCAAAATTGAATGGATTGGATGGATGAGATATTGATCGCTTCTGTGCTAAACAGGGCACGTAATGATATTGGGCCCGGTTGACCCTTGTCGGAGAATTTTGAACAGCATTAATAACTTCAGGAATCTAGCCACTATCCCACTATCCAATAACTCCACCAATTCGCAGAGCTGGGTGGAAGACCTTCTAAGCCTTTAGACACCGCACCCTAAAGGCGGGCAATTTGATAATTAAGGGGGGTAATTCAAAAATTCAAAATTGCCATATTTAACTTTTGAAATTTTATTTACTTTGTTTTGATAACAGTTTCATGGTGATTTCTTCCTAAAACCTCATTATTTATGTTTATTAAGCGAACAAATATATTTTTTAACGTTAAAAATTATAGGGAGCATAAAAAAAATTTGTAACGATAACGGTGGGGCATGGCACAAAAAAAGTTGGGAAACACTGCTCTAGAGTCATGAGCGACCCATGCTTGAATCCAAATTCCGAGATAGTTAATTAATTGCACATAATAACTGAAATGAATGTTTATACCGAAATGAAATCCTTATTGTTTGCGCTTTAAATACCATATTTCACTCTTCATTGTGTAGGTGGAAGGTGGTAACATCGACATGGCACATCATCGAGGTAGAGCGAAGACAGCGATAAGCGAAGCAGCTGCTTTAGAAGAAGCTGTCAAGGTGGCTGTCAAAATGACAGATGCGAAAGACACTCTCATAGTGGTGACCAGTGATCACACTCATACTTTGTCTATAAACGGATACCCTGATCGAGGATCAAATATCTTTGGTGAGTAGACTTTTTTTTTTTATCTTTGGACAACTCACACACGGCCATCTGACCCCAAACTAAGCGTTAGCTTGTGCTATGGTGATCAGACAACTGA
>DWJZ01009081.1:0-10929 GCA_018249125.1 Asbolis capucinus
GGCAGACTTCACACGCCTTTGAGTTTTGCAGACTCCCCGGCATGCAGGTTTCCTCACGATGTTTTCCTTCACCGTTACAGCGACTGACATTTAGATGCTTAAAACGCACATAACTCCGTAAAGTCATAAGTGCACGTCCTGGGATTCGAAGCCGGACCACCCGTGTAGAAGACTGAATTCTTAACCACTAGGCTATCACTGCCTTATCTTGGAGTATAGTTCCCTTAATCCAAAAGTTTTGCAGGTTTAAGCTGTGCCTAGCCTTATCAGTAAACACCTAATATTTAGGAATTTATTTAGTGTAACATGCCTTATTTACTAAGAGTAGGGACCCAATTCCCGGCTGTGGTAGACGCGATGTTTGATTTATAGAAAGCTACTTAATATTTGCTAAAATGAGAGAGTTACAATAAATAAACAAAACTTTCACTTATCATTGTCATGAATAGAATTGAATCGATAGATGGTGTAACGCGTCGTCATGCGTTGGAAAGTCTGACAAAAAAATCAAAATTCATAATCATTTATTTCCAGTAGTATTTTCAATAAACTTATGAACGTTTTTTTTTTGGAAACTACTACCGTTTCAGAAACGTTGCGAAACAAATAGGAGAAGAAACGACGTAAGAAACAATTTAAGAGTATTTGAAAATAATCGCTTACAACCGCTTACTCTGCAGCAGAGAAAGAAAAAAAAAAGAAAAAATATTTAAACAAGCGAACTTTTACAAAAATATAAATCTACAGATACTACTAAATTGCAGTACATATGCGTTTAACATACAAACAAAACAATAATAATAGTGGGATCCCCGAAAAAATCCAGCACTCGAGTATACCGATTTTCAGTACTGGCCTGTAACAGTGGTGGCTTGGTCAACTGTTGACAGCATAGGACACACAGAAAACAAAACGGTGAACATGAACATCGAGATTAACACCCAAGAACAAACAAGCACCTGCTAGGACTCATACTCGGGACTCTTCACATGAAGTTCAATACCAAATAGTCTAAAGGCCATTTTAAAATATTTTAAAACGTGGCTATTGACTATTTTTTTTACTTTTTTTTATTTTATCTTTATTCTCGTCGCTCTTAAGATGTAAACAGACGTGCAACAACCAGTAGCGATAATCTCAATGGGTTACATACTTAAGGGTTGTGATGCTTGGTTAGTGTTGTGCAGGTAACTAGTATTATCGATAGTTTTTGTACATCCGTTCGTCCAGTGATAAAAGTAAATGTTTTTTTTTGTATTCCTACAAAATCATATCATAAATAGAGATATAGAATTAAGTTATGTATGTACTATGTGGCTAAGATGTGAAATTTACATGAATCCAACCGGAAGAGTGTAGTTACCCACGACACACGGTATTCTAGTGTGGCAACTATGATTAATTTATGTTTTTTAAGTTCTTCATAAATAAACTATTTTCATTTGTAAATTTACAAAAACAGTTTTTTGATGTCTTACAGCCACAGAGTTTTTAATGGTTACTCAAATTACTTCATGGTAGATACTGTGTATAGATTATGTATTGAGAAGTAGTTTAAGAAACTATTACGACTCTCAGCGTGGCTAGTAGGTTAGGTTAGCATTTGGAACAGCGTGGACACGTATGCTTTAAAGCTCCTTAGCATGAGGATTCAGGCGTCAGCAATTGAACATTAGAGGGTTGGCAATGTCGCACCACATAGGTAAGCACGTAAAAATACTATTTTACAAAATAGTTTCATACGTATTTATTATTAAATGCATTTTCTACGAAACAAGAAAAATCTGGTTCTATTCTATGCTGAGGCAGACATTTATCTGACAGATTAATTACTAGGCTTCGACCACGGCTTCGTTTTCGTGGTATGTTTATTAAAAGTAGTCTATTTGTGACTACAATCCATCCTTGTGCCAAATTTCATCCAGATCCGTTCAGTAGTTTTTGCGAGAAGGATTAATAAACATCCATCCATCTAACCACATAAACTTTAGCATTTAGAATATTAGTAGAATATAATTACCTTATCATAGTAGGGATTAGATTTACAAGAAATTGAGAGCGAGTTGAGTAGTCATACTCACGGAATTACTAAGTAATAATAATTTCAATGTTCAATGGCGCAACAAGAGAGTGGCACGATGAGTAAAATGCCACAGAAGAAATAGGCCCCCAGCAGTAAATCACGAGCACAGAAGATCCTAAAATACCTACATAATTTAAACAAATAATATTTGTAACGAAAAACAGACAACTTTTAGATCAATCAAATACTAATTACGGGCCTCAAACAATAGACCAATATACTTAGTTGCGCCACCACGTCTACCAATCCGCACCAGCATGACCAATGGCAGTACCTACCTCTTACACCGTGAGAGGAAACCCGAGTACAACAAAAGTAGTCAAGTCTTGAATGTCGCTATCGATACAGCCAGTTCCCCTCACTAGTCCTGTCAAAGGATAAGAGTGTGCACTTCTGTGGTAGGTTGTGTAAGTGGCACTTCACCTGATATTTATGTTTGGTTATCTGTATCTCAGTGCTGTACCTTGACATTGCACAGAAGCACTGGTGGCGAAATAGATGTCACAGATTATGTAAAACAGAGTTTTTAAATTTCGAAATGTCATCAACTGCTTATCAACTAACTAACTTATCTTCGTTTTTGAAAATGCTTCGATTATACCATACGTATTTGTGGTATGGAATTCACCTCACTACGATCCTACTTGATAGTAAGTGGCAATGTAGTCTGTGAAGTCCTATTCTTAAACTTGTGATAATATCTAATTAAACCTAAAAATATATAGCTAGTTTCTTACAATATAAGATTTCTTTGAAGAGGTAAACTTAGTAAAAATATTAAGGTTAAACTGACATTAAAATTACTAGACTAGTTGGTAGTAATAGTAAGTAGTACCTACCTAACTGATGTTTTTTATATTTTAAGCAGGCAAACGAATAGGCGGGTCATCTGATAAGTAGACGGCATCACCCCAGCCTGGGGTAGCTAATGTCCATGGACGGCGGTGACCCCGGCGGTGACCCCGATCAAGTGACCCGTCAGCTCGTTTGCTTTTTTATCACAAAAAAGTAATCCGCAACCCTCAATGCGATGTAAGACTAACTAATATACATACATGTATATATATTTTTTAAAAACATAGTTACATACATATTTTTATTATTCCCAGACACAAAACATTCCTGTTTATCTAAGGATCGAGCCCACGATCTCCGGCTTAGTAGTCAGGTTCACTAACCACTAGACCAAAAGACCTCACATAACAAAGCTAATACGCCTAGCATACACGCAACATACTGCTTATGGACAAATGATAGAGACATGGAAAAGATGATATAGATAGTCAGTTCTTTCTACAGATAACAAATAAAATTTAGATCACATACCCTCCGAAGCACAGAACCGCTTGAATATTTGCCACTAAGGGTGTTGCTGATTTGTTACTGTTGGATGCCCGAGGGCCATCAATATTTGAAACCAAAGGGCTAACTCGTTCAATCAGTTACGATGAACGGAAGCCGTTTCACTACACACTCCAAATACATTTAAAAAGATAAAATTGTACGGAAAAGTATGTATTATAAGTCGCTCATACGGTTCAATGTTCTTTTGCGCGAATGATTTACGATAACTGTTGAAGTGCACGGAAAAACTCCTGACCGCAAGATCAACCACTTCACTTGCCAAAAGAATCAACGATGTACACTCGGGTAGAAATGTGTTAACACAATAATTTGTATTATTAGCGACCAGACACGACTTCGAACGTGTAGTGTGTTAATAAAATGTAGGTTATTATTGTAGATCAGAATCTATCTCTGTGCCAATTTTCAATTAGATCCGTTTAGTAGTTTTGCGTGAAAGACCATCCATTTAGATTATTTATTCATTTATTGCTGTTATGTTAGAGATTAAGTGTTACAGCATAATACATGTATGTGCATGAATAAACCCTGTCATGCAATGCAATGTTAAGGAGGACACATATTAAAATATACAATTTAGGTTAAAAAAAACTTTCAAAAAACATATATATATTGGGGCATGGCTAAGTTTAGCACAGAAAGAAAGGCTATAATAAAATCTTGAAAAACATTTTATTTCGAGTACGTCCCCTACTGGTAAAGTGGTAATGATTTTTTCTGGCCTACGCCGTCCGTGGGGTATTGTTGGATTTTTAAAACCATCGGAAGTTTTAATTTAGTTAAACCTTTTTTGATTTAGAGTAATATTAAGCGTTAATTTTTTATGTGTCATGTACCTGCAAAAACTAAATAGTTTGGTCTGTAAATAAAATAATATAACAGCAGTTTCAATAAAGAATCTTCAAGAATTTGTGATAAATTAATTTAACAGAATAACGAGATATTATGTGAACTACGACACGCTCCATTGTCCGGTTTTATTATAAACAAATTCAGTACAAAAAGTTAATTGTCGTCTGCCTCGGTTATCTATCAGTACGAAAAATATTGTATAAAATTATAGACACTTTTTAAGCCGTCAGTACATTAAATAAGTGCCGGTGAATTGGGCAAGCAAAACTCAAGTGGTCTATTAGAGGCACATTTGGACCGCGGGCCAAACGGCCAAGCGGCCGGCCAAGGTGCATGCAGATTAATGGCGATCATGCTTCTAAATAATGTCGGTCGTTCTAAATAACAAAACCAAGATTGTAAATATTGTAATACCTAATAGAGAAGTCAATATGATAGATTTTGAAATTCTGACGAAATAGGCAACATTTTTTGCCATATACCATATCCTGAACAAAAACATTTAGTCTCGTTAGATCTATCAGAATATTTTTTTTTTGCGATTTAGTTCGTGACGTCACGGCTGCTACTATAAATACGTTTGAGCGGCGGTCGTCAGGCTCATTCGTCGGTCGGCACTCGAACGGAGAGGCTCTCTGTGATCGTTACGTAACTCGGTCGATAATTCCAATTAAAGTTAATTGCGTTTGTTTGATATATTTGGTACTTGATTGTTTCCTTTTATCTTCTAATATAATTTGGTCAGATTTAATTAGTGAACTGCGAATAGGTTAATATATCTGAATATTCTGGAGGTAGTTGTGTTTTTGTTCTTTTTTTAATATTCTCCGCTTTTGCTTCCTAAAAGTAGCTACAAACTGTAGATCGGTTGTTGTCAAGCAATCACCTATCACCGGTCAGTGGCGCAAATTAGGAGAGGCCCAAGTCCAGCAGTGGACATCCAAAGGCTGATGATAATAATGATGATGAATCACCTATCGTACGCTCTTTGACCTTGCTTAGTGATGTTCTGGCTTGGAATCCCAATCTCAACTTATTTAATTCTACACCTGCTGTATTTTCTACATTTTCGACGGTTTTCGTCTTATTCGTTTATCCAACTTAAAAATTGTAATAAGTAAACGATTTTGATATGATGCATTTGTAATGTTTACTTAGTATGTAATAATACAGAAATAAATAAATCTTTAAAGCAGTATAGATCGAATAAAATGCAGTTAAGTAAATAATACCAAATGTAACCCTATGCTCACAGTCCAGGGGACAAGAAGTCAGATCCTTGGTGGTAGGGTTTTGCGAAAGTATTATATTAACAATATAATTATTAATTGTTAATAATTATTATTTCTGGTGCCTATTATTATTATCCTGTGAACTCTGTCTGGCTAGCTACCATATTCTTATTTGCCGTCTCGTTTTAGCCGTTGTTTAGCCATAAGAAGTTATTTCTGGGCCAACGATACATCAGTGATTGCTTTTGGTTTTTCTGATGTGCATGGTGACAACTTACAAGCATATCTCTCGTTTGCTTGTTTGTCGACTATTTCTAATAAAATTAATAAGGTAAAATTGTATGTTTTTGCGGGATCTTTCGTGAGCTAATCTAGTTTTAAAGCTTGACGAGACAAGTTAACCCTTTAATAAAATACAATTCCAGAAACCATTTAAATTTCCTTCCAATAATAATCCCGAACTACAGAAACAAATTACATCAATTATCACAAAATTTGAATAAAGAATTCTTTGATCTAACATTTGAAAAACGAAGAAATTGTGACTGCTCTTTAAAAGTAGAAAAAGCTCAAATCGCCGATTACCCTCAGAACGTGACGGAGTGAAATCAATTTGGCCTCAAACGGGAAAGAAAGCTAATGAAAAGGAGGATTCAATAGGCGGAAACCGGAGGAAGGCAGCGAGGCGGGGTAAGACGGCCGGGAAAAAAGTGGAAATAATTCGTTAATCCCGTAATTGGAGCCCGCTACCGAACCGGAAAACAAATTTCCTATTATTGAACGATAGGGCTGTCGCAATATCGCTTAACATTTTGTTTTTTTTTTAATCTAATATCGCTACTTTTTGTATATTTAACAAATTATATTTTGGGCCAGTACGTTTATTAGAATGAGCTGTAGAGGAAAAGTATAGTCGTCTTTTGATTTTTAGTTTCAATGATTAAACCGATTGACAGATCGGAAGTTAACATAATTTGTAACGTAATATGATTATTTGTAATATGCTGAACATGTAATTTTTTTTTTAATACCTTTGGACAACTCACACACGGCCATCTGACCCCAAACTAAGCGTTAGCTTGTGCTATGGTGATCAGATAACTGAAAAACATACATATATACTTTAAAATACATACTTAAATAGATATTTCTACACACCCAGACATTGAACAAACATTCCAGCCCATCACAGAAAAGTTTGACCTGGGTGGGATCCACCCACGACCACCGGTGTAGTAGTCAGGTTCACTAACCACTAGACCAACCGGCCTGTCAATATTATAATATTTAATACCATATTTATTTCAAAAAGTGTTTGCTCACTTTATCACTTATCAGTGATATCAAGTTCTGCGTATCGGAAAGGACAATAATATTGACAATTGGCCAAGTGCAAATTGAAACCGCACACGAAACATTCCACACTAACTCTTCATTGCATACGTAGCAGCACACATCATGACACCAAAATCTATACTAATAATAAATTTGTAACAGGGTCAATTCTGTACATTAAATATTTTTGGAAAATTTTGATGCAGAGAGCCTTAGTTATCGATATAGGGACCAAAACATTATCTTTTGGATTTATTGTCTGCCTGTTCAGCTTCATGCAAAAAGCACTGGACAGATTTAGATGAAACTTGACATAATCGAAGTTTAAAATCCGAGAATGATTATAGGATAGGTTTTATCCCAGGAAATGGCAACTCCAAAGCCAATGGAGCACTTTAGACACAATTGAGCATGTTTGTACCTTATTTTAGAGAGTGTGCTGAGGACATATTCAATATTATTCCTCCGTCCCCTTTACTCCATCGAACAACCCAAGGGACGGCGGGTATCCATCCTTATGCCGTTAACATCCCACCGGTCCGAACGTTACGGTTCTCAACGTCTTTCTTTATCCGTATAGCAAAGGAATGGAATAACTTGCCTGCGTCGGTATTCCGCCGACGTATGATGTTGGAGCTGAAGGAGTGAATAGGCTAATAACTAAGCTAGTGCGCCCAACATCTTAGACATCATCGCCACTTACCATCAGGTGGGATATGTGTCAAGTATTAACTTATCCTAGGTAAAAAAGAAAAAAATACGAAAAGGATTATTGGATAATTTTCATCCTATCTACTTCCGAAGCGAAGCGAAGACAATTTCTAGTCAATACTAAAATAGAATGTACTACAGTGCGTATTTCACAGAATCTGAACGCTGTAAACAAATATTTAAGCTTTATTAATCCGAGTGACGTCGCAGTTAGTATCACTTTGACGACACTTCCCACTTAAACTGCGGCCCCGAGCAGATAATACTTATTCTAGTTCTAGATACATATAAAGTAGGGACGTCGCGCTTCATTTTATTAATTCCTTTTCAAATCGTTCACAATGACTGACTGACTGATGACCGACCTTGGTTACAATGTAGCAGATGAAAGGCAAATTTTGTTTAAGGCATCTGTGGTAAACAGATCGGGGACGACTTCCACCCGTTAGGAATAGATTTATGTTCGTAGGTAAGGCCCCGTGGAAGGCTGAGGTCTCCTGCGTCACTCTGAAGAGGAAACTATCCAGGGGAATCGAGAGAAGGCGGATCCTATTCGGATAATTCTATTTTCTAAGCAAACCAGTTGCAGATGTTGCAGAAGGAATCCTTCGAGAGGAATCAGAAGATGGCCGACCCTGCTCAGAGATCGGGTGATTGTTAGGATGAGTTCTAAGGGCATTACGGAAGGCATTGGTGGGTTCATATGAAATCCCGGAGCATTTTCACTTGCGCCAAATTGTTCCAAATAATATTTTCGTAGGGTATGAAGAGTAAATAGAAATCCCACATAAGCCTGTAACGAGTATATTGAAAAAAGGTATACCTGGTCCGGTATAGATGCCCATACTCCAAAATGCATTAAACCTTGGTTTCAAGCATTACTTTCAAATGTTTTTGTATCACACACCTAGACCAAAAGAAAGAAATCATGTGGCAAAACAATTAATATTCCTTACATTTTGAACATCCCATTGAAAGGTCTATACGACTGCGTAAGATAAATATATTTCTGAACAATATTTACTTACGCTTCCAAATAGCCACCTTGACCCATTTTCAGGTACAATCTGTTTCACCCACGCCCCACATGTGCCTAGTCAATCAACAGTTGACGGGCACTCGTTCCAACCAATTGTTTGTATGATTCCAAGCCGTTGCCAGCGGCATCGTGCGTTACCCATTTTAATATATATACAAGGTTCAATAAAAATATCTTCTAACGACATTCGAGATATCGTCCCGAAAATCTATACTTTTCATGCCGCAACTATTGTCAAATAACATAACGTAAAATTCTCGGACGTGTTGAAATATCAACTTTGAACTGTTCTGCACAACATTAATGTAAATAATGGCATTTAATTAGTGCTGATAAATATGGGCTTATTATAAAAACACAATATGTGCAAATCATAACCTAAAGTGATCCTATAAGAAATTGTCAACGATCTTAAAAATACCTTTGATTAAACTAAATTGTAAATATAGCTACACTTTGACATGCAGGTTAAGGAAATTTTGTAATAGAACCCGTAATATTTACATGCAAAAACTGAGAACTATTATCAAATTTCTAATCTAAAATAGATACCATAGTCTGCGACTAGGCTTAGCACGAGCACATTTGATTTGGAAAGAAAATAAATAAAGTCTCGCGTCGAGACGTAGCATGCCGGTATTTCAAATTTAAGAGTAGAGACAGTGTGCTACTCTTCACAAAGTGGTAATTTATAATATCTCCTCGCAACACTCCGAATATTAAAATTTCATATAGGCTATCCAACTGACGAGACAAATACGTCTGCAGTTACTTTGGAGCACTCCACGTGACGTCAGTCAAAATAGTGTTCTGTTACCCCTTTCGTTCTTAACCTGTAGTGTGTAAACCACTGCTGGTCCCGGCGTCCTGTAGGGGCCCGTGAACCGACGACAGTAATCGTATCATCACTAAAAAGAACCACTGTTCCATTCAAAGCTATCGAGTTCATTCAAATCAAGACCGCTACAGAATACGTTAACCAGATAAAACATATTGCACCAAAAATATTGAAAGTGCAACACAAAATTGCTAGCGTCACCACAATTGCTTTGGACTGGTGCCGCCTTCCTGCGGAACTCGACAAGATTTATTGTTCGCTCGCTAACGATTCGATCTCGACTTCTCTTCCTTTCCTACTGTTTTACTGCACCAATGTAGGACACGACGCTATTTCCGGCATGTAATAAAGTAGTTGATGTCTAATAAACTTTGAGATAGCTGAAGAACTCGTAGACTTTCTTTTGATGATTAAATAAACAGCCATATTTTGTCATATACATATATACTACAATAGGATATCGTTCTACATGAGTCTTAACGATTGAATAAAATGAGTCACTTTTATGATATTTTTGAAGTCAAGAATTATTGGAGTTTTTTTTATAATTATATAATATCTATAATCCTAACGCGAAGCTCTATTTCTGTTGTCCCTTTATGATATAAACCTGGTCTGCAGCAGCAACCTAATGGTTATAATTTTAGACCCTGGATATGCTTTGAGTATTTTCCAATCGAGGATATCCGATTATTTGCCTTAATCCATTACATTGTGGTATTAGTGGCCAAAAAAAAAAATAACGGATAAACCATTTCAATAACTTAAGCAACTCGAAGAAAATTGTTTTAGTAAGGCTGCCTGTATTGCTTGGATACAAGTTCACGACCACTCCGATTGCCGCAATATCAACCCACGCATTCCCCGAACTCATTACAGAGAAACGAGGTTATCCCGGTTAGGTACGGGCCTTAATTCGGTTTATATCTCATTCCGGCGTCACTCTCCGGACGAGAAATCGCAGTACAGACATCGTGAATCTCTCAACAGCATAATTTCTCTTTGAGTCCGACTTGGATTATTTAGATGGAGCTTCAGGAAAATATGTTTTAGACGCTTTTTTCAACTGCATGTAGATATTTGATTACATACAAATAATATATCACTACCACTCATAAGAACCAAAACTCTTCTGTTCTTCTTTCACTGTATCCATCTTCAAAATACCAAATATTGTGAATAAATCATTTACTAAAAACAAATGATATCATATTGCTTGTCTAGTTCTTAATTATTCCAAAAGCTAATATTTTAAAATAAAATGTTCGTCAAGCTTTCAAGCTGAATTAATTTTAACATGTACTAGTTAAAAATAGCTTTAAGTCTCATCTATTTTCTAGCAAGCTGTTGCGTCGCGTAAATCCTCGTACCTATTTTCCCCGTCTTCAAGTCAAGAGTGAATAGGATTGAAGTTAGTGGCTTTGCCATCAAAGACTACGTCGCCACTTAGCATCAGGTGGTTTCGTAGTCAAAC
>DWJZ01009082.1:0-10929 GCA_018249125.1 Asbolis capucinus
AAATGTTGAAAAGGTCTCGCCAACTAGAAGCTTTTCACGCGAACGCCGCGTAAACTACGAGTAGCAAAGGTATACTTGAATAATGTACTAGGGAATTCAAGATCTATAAAAATGCTACAAGAATGTCCGCGATAGCATATCTCTATCTCTTACGGTTGACTTGCAATAAACACTTTTATGTTCAAATTTTAAATTTAAAACCTTACGTTATTTTCAAAGCTATTTTCTTCAGTTCAGTATTAATCCTTATTCAAATGAATATGTTAGTTAGCTTAGGCATTGAATGCAGACCAAAGTTGCCTTTTACACTACATCAATCAGATGCATAGTTTTTGAGATATTGTCGTTAGAAGTAATTAGCAGTGAAGCATTTAAAACTCTGCGAGACAGCGTTCTTTCCTTGAGATGCCTTCAGCTCGGCTCGGCGTGGTTAGGCGCGGGTCGGCGCCGCTCGGCGCAGCTCGGCGCGGCTCGGCGTGGATCAGTACGGCGCGGTGTGGCGAGTCCGTCCCTCTGCTCCGCATCGTTGGATTGTCTGCTAATGCTATATAAATCGGGCGATGTAACGCGCGATCCGCCACGCCATAGTAAACAGACCTTAGAAAAGGAGAACCTCTTCTATTTTTGAAGTCCGAAATCCACGCGGGCGACGCTGCGGGCGGCATATTTAACAACATGTTACAGAACGACGTCTGCTGGGTTAGTTACTTTATAACATTAGTAGGATTAACAGCCCCACTCTTTCTTCGATAACTGCAAGTAATACCTACATATATTCAGGGTATTTATTATTAATCTGTGCATAATCGAATCTGTGACAATTCGCGTCACAGGTGAGATTTTTTACGTGAACTTCTTTAGACGTAAGGTTTTTTGAAATGGAAAGAATGCCATTGAACTCACGACCTTACGGCAACTAGATTCCCCTTTGCATGTACATACATTTTGTATTTTTATATCTACATACATACCTACATTGTTAATGTAAACGTAAACATTTAAAAGTACCTGCACAATAAAATATTTCCTGACTACTAAAAAATATGTACAAGCCAAGTTGCCACTTGTTATTTTAAGTTCCATAATATATAAATTGGAAATGAAATAAAAGTATTTGTTTTTTATAATTCAGTAAATTGTGCTTGGACACAATCCCGCCTGATGGTAAGCCGTGATGTGGTGTAGGTCAGGGATGAGCAACCCGCGGCCCGCTTGCTGCCTGAAGCCCTTTGAGTATTTTTACATTAGATTTTTTATGCTTAGGTCGAACACTGTGAAAATATAAGATAACACATAATAAAAAAAGTATTATGATACAAACATTTTGCAAATTTATAAAAACTGTACATAAAAACTCTTAAACGGTAAGTAAATTTGATGAAGTATAAATAATGAGTGTAAGTATAAAAAATAATAATCTACGTGCGGCCCTCAAAAGTCTAATTTAAAATTGTCGCTTTCGCTTAAAAGGTTGCTGACCCCTGGTCTAGGTGGTAAAGCGTGCTAATTTAGTAAAAGCGTATTCAATCTTGATTTGAAGACATTTACATTGTAGTGAAACGACAATGACAGACGAGGTTTATAGAAACCAGAAAAAACATTAAGTACATATGTCCTTTAACTTCGGAAAGGTTTTGTAATGAACGTCGAATAAATAGAAGAATCACAGATCTGTAAACAGTAAATCTGTTTGGTATACGTCAAGCTTAGTTTTGACACAACGACATCTCATGACGTCACTCTGAGTGCATGCGACCTCCTTGTGTAATTGGCTGCGTCTTGCAACGGAAGCTGGTATTAGATGGATGGGCAGGACCAGTGTGGCCGTGGCAAATTGCTTCCAGCGTCCGCATCTCACCGATTTAATTAATAGCTTACATACCTAGTTTCGCCTGACTAATATGTTTTCGGACTACAGAACATAATCCTTACTAATATTATTAATCCGAAAGTGTCTGTCTGTTACATTTTCACGCCTAAAGTACTGAACCGATTTTGATGAAATTTGGTACAGAAGTTAAAAAGAACTTAAGGAAAAACATAGGCTACGTTTATTTGCGAAAAAAGGCAAGAGGGGGTTAAAATAGGGTATAAAAGTTCATTATTAAAGATACACCACTACTACGATATAGGTATAAAATACTCTGTATTCATGTACCAGATGTTAACAGTGTGGAGAAGGACTTAAATGGGGGTTTAAATAGGGGTTGTTGGGGAGAGTGTAGTGGGGGTGTATCACGCGGACGTAGTCGCAAGAAAAACTTAGTATAAAATTAATAATCTCTTATTATTTACTAGAAACTGCTCTTGCTTCGCTTCAGAAGAAGAGTTGTCCAGTGGTTTAACTTTAACCTTTTATCCCATGGGAACAAAGCAATTTTCAGGGATAAAATATGTCATTTGACCATTCGCGGGTTTTAAACTGCAACTATGCCAAGTGTCATCTAAATCTGTCTAGTGGCTTTTGCGTGAAGCTCGAACAGACAGACAGACAACAAATCCAAAAAAAGAGTTTTAGTCTCTGTATAGATAACAAAGCCTCTCTCATCAAAATTTTCAAACAATACTTAATGTACAGAATTGTAACAGAACAATTTTAATATTACTATAAATAATCGACAAATATACATACGTTTAAGTGTCAAAGGAAATACAAATTTGAAAAACAGTTCAATAATAATCTTGTTTACAATATCTTTCATTAAACTAAAAATCTTTCATTTCAGCTTATTATGAAATTTTCTACCACTTCACAGTAAGCGATACAAGCTTCCGTATTGTGTTAGGCATCTTAATTTCAATATCTATGTATAATCCGCCATTATTGGATTAGTTCTTAGAAAAGCACCTCTACAAAATCTGATGATTTTTCAAAATAAATGATCACGAAAGCTCTGTAAAGATTTATCTGTACAACTGTAAAAAAAAAATTGTATGAGAAGAATAGGCTCCGATTTACTGAGCTGATTTGAAAAAATCTTTTACTGTTAAAATCCTACATTAATAATGACAAAACATTTTTA
Organism: Asbolis capucinus; assembly: GCA_018249125.1. NCBI lineage: Eukaryota > Metazoa > Arthropoda > Insecta > Lepidoptera > Hesperiidae > Asbolis > Asbolis capucinus. The sequence goes on from DWJZ01009082.1 coordinate 3,024, forward strand.
AAAAGGTTAGGGGTCGTATGAAAATTAGGGGTCTGAAAATTTAACCCAACGTGTGAAAGTCAAAACCCATCCACCCAATAGAAATCCTGAAAACCATGACAACAAGGCAAAGTGGTGTACTACAGTTTTATAGAGGACATCAATATCTATACGTCCTAAATATCATATGTCTGTTGCAGTTATGTCACAATAACTACTTTTTAATGGTAACTGGCTCATCCAAAGCGGAGCAACAGCAGTTTCTAGTTTCATAGATAAAGGGGTAAGTTGGTTGTCGCTGGGCGAGCGCTACACATTACAAGTTGCAGTGTCATATACATAACCCCCACCACACAAACAGGACAAGTTTTAATGTTATTGTACCACTGCTGTTTCCTCGTTCACAATTAATGAACTTCCTCCATTACAATACTGTAGTGTAATGAGAAGATAGAAAGAGGCTGTTAATCTCTTTACAGGGTTCAAGATCCGAAAAACTATTATAACAATGTTTAAGAAAAATATTTTAAAACGCAAACCTTAATTATACATCCATAATACAAAAAAGACACAATAATTAGTTACTGTATTGTAAACCGTTCAGGAGTTCCTTTGTCTCGAGCCAATACTGAACCTTGTATCAGGTCATGCTTGTCATAAATACGTATTAAACAAATATACTAACATACAAACATACACTGCAAGTTATATAAAAGCTTGTAAAATATTAATGAAATCTGTAAGTAAGAGGTTTATGCATAAAATCCTAAATAGTACGACCTCTTTGAATAAATTGAGATATTCAAGAAAATGATTAATATTGTAGAAGATGAATTTAATTACGAGATTGCTTTCAAGATGAGCCTTAATTCACAAAACGACAGCCTTTCAAAGTTAGGAATTTCCTAAGTTTTATACATCTAAATAAATTGTAACTCCATTCAATGTTAGTTATATTAAAACGATGTCAGAAAAAATTAAGTTGCATAACTGATGCGTATATTTAAAATTATTGCTACCGCAAGTTTTAAACCTGGAATTATTAATGATACTTTTGAAACTAGACTGGCGTCTCTATAAATTCCCGGTCAGTATTAGAACGGAATATATAAATATATTATCTGATATCTATCTAACGTAAGGTATTATTATATTTTTAATGTTTACTCAGGTGTCTACAACAATTCTGAATTACGATTTTCTTGGGTGTTCGAGTATGCTATTACAACTGGTCGCCTCATCTACGTAATCAAGTGTCAAAGTCAAACTAAACATTTTATTTCATTATAGGAACATCGAGCTCATTTAGTCAGAAGATTACATACAAAATATTCATACATTCTTATTAAGATACCTTAAAATTGGTTACGGATTTAATATCCCTTATTGCGGTATTGCCTAATGTCTCGGTAGACAATTCCTACCTTACAAGTCATCGGGTTTGCTACAATATTACAATATTGCTTAGCCTCAGTAACTTAGCGTAGGCCAGAAGAAAAAAAACCGGAGGAAAATAACTCTTGGTACTCTTTTTAAACGAAACAGGCCAGAGTGTACACAAATCAGTCCAGGGTCCAAAGATAAACATTGTGATGAAACAAGTACTCCTCAGAATACCCTATAAAGTTCTTAAATATGAAGTCTACCAACCCACATTTGGCCAGATGGAGTGTACTTTCACAATGTGATAGTATAGCCGAGGGCAAGTGTGAGATAGCTCAATAGAATCCGACCAGCCGATTTAACAAAACTCTATGTTATCAAACAGACAACCTCTCTCTCTTATCCGTCTTAGACAAAAAAGGAGTAAAGATACACTACTCCAGGTGAAACGGTGCAGCAGGTGCAGCAAACATTCAATTACGTAAATGTACTGGAAGCCGCAGCCGCAGCGAGCACGAGGAACATAAAACACCCTTCTCTTCCTGCAGCACCGACTGTACTGACTGCGGGCTCTGTGAAGTGAGTGGAATACAGCTTCTTACTACTCTGTAATGTGCTGAAATTTAGTTGGAACTCTTCTCGAGCTCTGACGTTTTAGCTAATAATGTTTCTGAAAGTATGTCGGTTGCAGTTTCAACAGCTACTGACAAGAAGGTTATTTTTATTTTCTTGATCCGGAACGACCGTCGTGCACTGAGTTTATTACGCTGTGTTACGAATACTCACGATGTACCTGTGTTTTTCACGCTCATATTTCGCCCAGTTGCATTGATGCTGATCCCGGCTAAACTTATTCAGTTCCAGGACACTGATCCATGCAACTGGGTTGAAATAGCGACGCGATATCTTAAGTACCCGCAATATGTTTGTCTTTCTGTCTGTCTGTTCAAGCTTCATCAGATTTAGATGAAAGTTGGCATAATCGAAGTTTCAAACGTCAGAAAGTAAAATTAGTATGGCAACTCCGAAACCAATGGACCAATTTATTCTATAGAATACACTTTGGAGAGTGGGCACGCTTTGGAAACGAGCCGACTAACGGCGAGCATTCATCCCTTCGTCGTAAACACACCGCCGGTACGTACGTCGCACTTCGCCTTGCCCTTCATTATCCGTACTGCGAAGGAATGGAATAAGTTGCCGTGTCGGTATTTCCGTTTGTTTATATTGTAAATGCCTTCAAGTCTAGAGTAAATAGGCATTTACTAAGTTAGTGCGCTTCCCCATCAAAGTCTACGTCGGCACTTACCATCAGGTGGTGTCGTAGTCAAGGGCTCACTTATTTATTATATAAAAATACAAAAAAATATTAAAAGAAAATACGATATTCAAGATCCATTCATCTACAATAGATGAAGACATAAAACTTCAAATGTGTATTGTCGTTTTCTCGGTTGATCATAAATATTCTTTGTATACCGTCGTTCAGAATAGAGTACTCGCTCTGATCTTTATGGAACGTCTCTATATTGCAGGGCGAAGGAAACATTTTATTACGTTTGCTATAGTGCGGCTTCCTATGACGTCTACTGATGTCATTGTGGAGCGGGCGCCACTTTATACCGATGAAGCCTTTGATCAATCTCTGAACGAGTATTGAGTCAGCTCAGAATGTCTCATATATTCTATCTTTATATATTAATATCCTTTCTATATTTCCTCGAATTCTCTTACTGGACTGATTTTTGAAGAACTTCGTGTTATCCGAGGGTTGTCAATTTTTTTTACTAGAAATAAAGTATGTTTAGGCCGAGAATAAACAGAATCTCAGGCCAATGTGTTTTACTTTTTTTTATAACACAAAGACATGATTTTTACTACTTCTTGGCCAAGTTATCGATTTACTATTAGGCTACTATTAGTTAAAATACTCGTAGACCACACAATAATTAAAAATTAAATTTAAATAAATTAAAAGCTCATTCTATATACGTTTTGGTAGACAACCATTAAAATTAAAAGTCGAAACATTTGTTTCGTAATAGGAACTAGCAACTCACTTAACAAACCTCAAATTGATAGGTGCAATATTATAAAATAACCTTTTTTGAGTATCAGTGTGCTGGGCGTCCTCGTCCTGGCATTCGTCGCAATGGTGACAGACAGAAGTCAGCTCGCGACCCACCGTTCGTCACAGATACCCCCCGATGCAACCGTGCCTGGACAGTATCTGTGTCTAACGGAATGTCAGCGGACTGAGCCGCCTTGCCAACCAGTGGCCTAAGACTGGACGGACCGGACCGGCTCCACTCCCTGATGGTGCTCTGACACAGCTCTTCACTGTATCATCGCAGTCTGTGACCCCGGGGCTACTGCCTCCTCGGGCCATATTCGGCGACCCTAGTCCAAACCCAAGGGTCAGCAGTTTCTATGCCACCAGAACCCACCAGATATCCAGAAAACTCATTAATTTGAATACACCATTCCCATTTGAATTAAGCTCCGTATAATGTTTTTAATTAATAAGAGTTAATAAATTAAATTATTACTCGCGTTGGGAGGGATTTTATAGGTTCATTCAAAATTAAAATTTTAATTAATTATAAACGAATATTACTATATTCAAAATGCCTATGTAGTATATCTAGAGCTCTATTCCAGGTCTATTGTACCTACTATTCCAGGTCTATCTAAGATAAACCCTTAGTAACTCAACCAATTAAGCAATTTAACTGGTACTGAATTTATATCATTACATAACAAAACATTGTATTTGAATTAAACACCATATTTTTTATAAAGTGGTGTTAGGTAAATATGACGTATTTGAAACTACTCTCGTTGCTGAGGACGGTGTTAGTGGGCACCACGCAGTCCCACATAACCCGCTACATGTTCGGGTATCTATCGATTCTGTCGATATAAAAAAGGGAGTTTAGACTTCAACAAAGGGCAGATCTCCCGCCAGGCGAGAGTGTTGCTCGGGGAGCGGCCGAGCTCCGACAGTTGTTGGTCGGAACTTATATGTACGTACCTATAACGATGCAGAAACCACCGATGGCGAGATTCAGGTTTCTAGTGACGTCACAACATGGATTATATAAAATTATTTTTATGTAACTCAATTTAAAACAAACGGTTAATCTATAGAGACTGTTTTAATAAAATAGAACTCAATATGATAGGTAATAAATAACTCAATATTGCTGCTACAACTTGACGACGCTGTCGTTTGTGGATGCTTTTCATCAAGACCAGGAGCTTTGTTCTTCATCGATTCCACTTCCAACAAGTACCATTGAGATTGTGATGACTGAGAGATTGCCAATGGTGACATTTAAGTAATTGTATTCGCCACCATCAGCGATTGTCAATCTTTATTACCTCGGGTCATATCACCTCTGACTTCGACCCTGTAATGGTTGATGAGCACAGAGAGAACACTCCTCATAACTAAGACGGCCTAGACTTGAAATGGTTTGTTTGCCACTAGCCTTTGTAACAACCTTGTCTTAATACAGTATTTTGATTTGCTACGCTATACGATACTAAGCTCTTTCAATATTTGCACGATATCGACTGGTTAGCATAAATATCATTCCAATTAATTTTGTATAAAATTTAATTTGTAAAAAAAACATAGCGGACGGGTTTCTGTTTTGTAATAAATTACGGGGTCGCTTCTGACACTGTAATTTATTTTGTTCGCCATTTAAGAAGCACTGGCCTATAGAGTTACGGAATTAGAACAAAGCGAGCTCCCTTCAAGTATCGGAACAAGAAATACGCTTGAGACAACCTCGGACCCTTGTACAGTGTTTGTCATTCAAAGTAATATCATTTAGTACAACGACAGTCAACTACGATTTCAACTACACTATAAGGATATCAAGTTATCAAAGTCTTTACAGATATTAAACATCCTGTCTGCGGTTGAAATTCAACCGTAATTCAGTTCAAAAATAATTTGTCTGATATATTTATATAGTCGATTTCGTATGGAAGGTCTGAATTTATTTTTTATTATTATCGACCCGTGTTTCTTTGTTTACGTTCATGGTCCGAACCGCGTATTTAAATTTGAAGGGAGGTCTATAAAACACCTTATAATATCAAATAGGTACTCATTATGAATACTGACGCATCGTCGCCTATCTACCCAATGTTTTATGTCTAGTGCAATAAAGAATTCCACACATAATACACCCACACCATCTCGTCACAGTTACAAGATTTTTTAATCGTTATTTTTTGGACTACTAGATATTTTCTGTTTTCCATCACTAGCCCGTCTGTTATAAAGTAACTTGTACAGGATATAGTAATGAAATTGCCAAAAGTCAGTGTATAAAGTTCATGGTTGTGTGTGTAATGTTTTTATTTTGTAATCCTAAATAACATAAATGCGAAAGTGTGTTAGGATGGATGGTTACAGACTCACGAGTCTTCTTACACATCATTACCCCTCATCTGACTTGTTCAAACACTTCTTCCCTCTTCTAACATCTAACTACGCACTCCCCGTTCTAATATTCAAACTCCACGCTCCCAGAATGTTTAACGTCCTCACTCTGTATGCTAAATACCTTATCTTGTGCCGTCTTATCCTACTTTACTTTCTGTCTGCTGACATTTATTATTCCAGGTCCAATAAACCTTTAAAAATATATACATTTATCTTTAATCTCGGGCGCTATAATAAGGGCAATATCACTAGTGTACGCTTACGGCTTTGTCCGCGTGGTGTGTTGATTAAGAGTAGATAGTCAGAATGAGAGTTCATTGAAAATAAGCCAATGTGTGTGTTTGTGAGTGTATACTGATGAAATGTAGCCTATGTGTTATTCCAGACTATAATCTATCTCTGTGCCAATTACCATTCAGATCCGTTCAGTAGACTTCGCAGGAAAGAGTAACAAACATCCATCCAATTATAATATTAGTAGGACTTTGTTCCTTTATATTAAAACACTCCTAACAAAATAATTACTGTTCATTTTAAAACGATATCTTATAAACCTATACCAGGGGTTCCCAAACTTTTATAACCCGCGGCGCAGTTACAAGTTTGGTATGTTGTCACGGGGGGCCTAGCTAGCTTGAAAAAGACAGCCGAAAGATAACCTACCTACAATAATAATAGGTTTGGGAAGTCGAAACAAAAATTAAAACATACCCAACATGAAATTAACTTTTTTTAAGAAAAGAATTGTGACAGAAACCAACAAGAGAGGCTTAGAAAAAAAAAATACCCGCGAATATTGGTGATTTCGGACAGTAGAGGATCGTCTCACGGTGCCCCTCTTTCCTATCTATGGCACGCCGGCGCCCACTTTAGGAACCCCAGGCTAATAACATTACATGCAACTTTTGTATCTCTAATATTATAATATGTTAAAGTGTACGAGTATTTTCAATCATTTCTCCACACTTTGAACAACAAACATCGTTCAGTGTTGCCTGGAGAAGCTACAAGTGAAGCCAACTAAACGTCGCGAATCAGTGACCGCTAGTACCGTAGCGACTGTGACTTACCTATTTCCATTTCTGCGTTCATCTTTACAAGAGGTTATATATGTATTTATTTATTTTATTAACCAAAAAAAGGTACAAATGGCGAGCTTAATGCTAATGCATTCTCTAGCAGCCAACCACTGGACAAAACAGAAATTCACGAAAATTTTACATAGCCTCTCTTCCTACTTCATAGTCCTCCTCACCTAGAGCATGCCACCACGCTGCTCCATTGCAGATAGATGGAGATATGTATGTATATAGATGGATATTATTTTGTTTAAAATCCTTTAAAACCGGTATACTACTCGCATGTACGATATTTCTGATTACAAGCCGCTTGCCAGCGCATTATTCACCAGTAGGGTCTACCCGCGGATCCGCCCGCGTGGGACCAATGTTGCTAAAAAGTCCATGTCACTCTCCAGACAACTATCAACTATCACTATACGGTACGCTTAAAAACGGCACAGTGAAAGCCGTGAAAATGCAACAAATTTACTTTCTCACGTATAATATTAAGGCGAGATAATACCTATACAATATCGAGTCCGCTATAGGTACGTCCTAAATACTTTTCCATCCTTTTTCTTTCAATTTATGAACAGGAAATGGGACCATCTGCACGGTGACGTCACAACCCTTATCACGGTGTCCGCGGACAGTTCAAGACAACTCTCCTTGTATGTCATCCCTTTTTAGTGCAAGAACGATGGACCAGATCGATTTCGGCTTTGACGTGTGTGGAGTACGATATTGTTTTCAGGAAAATAACCTTTTTAGGAGATTCCTAAGATTCCATTCCATTGTATCTTCATTGTAACTATCTGTAAAAATTTTAATTAACTTGCAGTGTATGTATCAGTATATTTAGTTTATTGATTTGTTCGAGTCAAATCTTGCAAGCTTAATGAAACCTACTTCCTTTTACACTACGGAGCTAAAATTTTGCGTAAACCTTCCGTCCTGATGACAATGCAATTTTATGATAAGCATGACCTGATACTACGTCCAGATTGGTCAACAATAC
>DWJZ01009083.1:0-10928 GCA_018249125.1 Asbolis capucinus
ATGTATGTTTATCAGTTATCTGATCACCATAGTACAAGCTAACGCTTAGTTTGGGGTCAGATGGCCATGTGTGAGTTATCCAAAGATAATGTATGGTTTTGTGATATTTTCAAAACATGGCACTACAAACCAGTATTATATATTATCCAATCTATTAATCTATCTATTGCAATCCCAAAGTTGTCCCACTACTGGGCTCGCGTCTCCACTCATATTGTGAGAAGTAAACGCCATAGTCCACCAAGCCGGCCAAGTGCGGATTGGTGAATCTTGTCAATATTGTATGGAAGGTATTGCAAATCGAATTTGCATCGACTGTATTCTTTAACTCTTTCAACTTCGTGTCATTTTGCGACTTATACCTGTCCCAATACTGGGTTCGGTTCTTCTCTCACAATGTGAGGAGAACAGGCCATAGTCCATCAAGCAGGCCTCTTGCGGATTAGTGGACAACTTCGTGTAGGTAGTTTATAAGCATTGATAAATTATAAATATGTGATTTTGTTCTTTTAATTTGAATATTTTAGTAATTCTATATGAATTTAAAAAATATACTGAGTAATTTCTTTCGCTAAAATTTCTCTTAAACGAAGCAATTTTCCAAAACGGTGGAATACTCAAGAAATGTTGACCTTTGTAAACTTGTTACAAATACACGAATAATTGAATTTTGAATTAGATTTGAAACTTCTTTAAATTGTTATGTTCAAAGTTAACATGAAATGAAGATGCTTTAAAAAAAAGATTTCTTTATTACTTTCAGTCATTCATTCATTCGATTTTTCAGTCGGTTCGTTGCGCAATGTGCAGCTGCCCTAATATTTTCGTTAGCACGTTTTGTATTTATCTATGGTAATGTTATGTACGCGGTCTCGCGGTTTGATGTCAAATGACCTTTGCAATTCGTTCAATCGAATTTTGGAATTCATTTTCACTTGCCAATGTTTTATTCATGAAACTACTTGATGTTAAAATATTCTCTTTGATTAAAATAGTGTCACTTCAAACTTTATTTCTGCTCTTATTATGGTCTAGAGTTCCGTATGCAAAAAGACTACGGAACTCTATTTATAAGACCTCTGTATGCCCGTCCCACGGTACATTTTTCAATCGCAGTAGGAAATCTTGAAATTTTTAGCGTATATGAATTACCGTCAACATTATAAAATCAAATACCAAAAATTAAAAAATATACGGAGCCATATTATCGTAAAAATTTACTCTCATTATTTTACCTGCGTTAAAAGAAATGTAATAATAAAATTGCACTCACTAAAGATACTACGGCAGACTTGAACCCGGATCCGAAATCACATGAGACTCCAAACGCTCGAACCTCTAATTGGGTACATTCGCTCACACAAAGAAAACCGAAATAATTTGTAAATAGAACCGGTTCGATTATTGTAATTTTCCAGTTGTGATCGTGGCCACGAGACGAAATCAACAGAAACAATAATCGTGAGCACCTTTATACTTTATCAAAGAATGCATTTAAATATATATATTTTTTTATATATTGTTAGTAAATTTATAATTCAAGTAGGGATTTTGCATTGTAAAATTTTGACTTTCGTTAAGTGAGCTTATAGTTCCTAAGAAGAAATAAACAGCTTTCATTTCTTTTCATTTCACCAAAAATAAAAAATATGTTAACATCCATAACGTTAAAATCAGTGAAAAGAATATTTAAATTGAAATGAACAAGACGCTGTAACTTTAAAATTTAGCAACAGATACAGCAAACCTACATCACTGGAAGTGGAATATGGCTCAGTAGGTCACGATGTAAGCTCTCATGTAGAGTCATTTGCCCAAAAATAGGACGTTAATGGGCCTCTCATGAATTCAACACCTACAGCCTCGCGCTTTTTGTATCCAGAAAACTCCGGACTTGATTATTTTTCCGTAGAAACTATTTTAAGTGTTTACACTTATTGCCGTGGATTGCGAACTATTATAAGTGTGTACGCAACTATTGAAAGTGTTTACACTTCGTTTAGACACACTGTGATGAGAATGCGACCGACTCGTACAAGTGTGTACACTTCTTGTCGTAGAATGCGTGCCGTAGAGTAGAGAGAACTATTATAACTAACTGTTTTCACTTGATTTACGCTCATTGCCGTTGAATGTGACATTCTCGTATATTATGAGTGTCTACACTTCTTGCCGTGTGTTGTGTAGTACCGTTTATTACGAATTATAAGTGTTTATATACGCAAATATTATATGTGTTTACACTTGGTGTAGTGTATACGCAAGTATTATATGTGTTTACACTTATAGCCATAGATTTCGGCCTACTCCTATAATATTGTAAGTGTTACACTTATAAGTATTAAACTATTTTAAGTGTATATAAATATTGCCGTAAAATTGTACGTTTAGATGCATATATTTGTTAACATAGAGCAAATTACGTTTGCTGTCGCCAAAAACAACATGATTTTCATTAAATTTAACTAGAAATATTATTATTAATAATAACTAGAAATAATAAAATACTTTATTGCTCTTAAATTACGGTAGGCAATTAGCGTAATTGAAATTATTTACTTTGGCGTAAACAATTACAAGTTTATATATTTATACTCGTTACCTGAGAGGGCTATCTCTACAAGTACATACTTTTCTTGTTATACTCGTACAGGGTAAACTATTACAAGTGTATACACTTATTAATTATTGGTAAGTACACTTATTAAAATGGCGAACTACTACGCAAATTATTATACTATAAGTTGTGCATTTCTAATAGTTTGGAATCTACCACCTTTTGTTTTCATTTTATTTTTCAAATTAAAAAAAAAATACGTTTTTGGGTAGTGACCTTCAGGTGCATTTTGAAACTTGTGAAACATTTTAAGCGTTAAATATACGTTCATACACCGTTTAAGCTAAGTACATGAAAATCTCCAGCGAGCTAAATTTACGTGCATAAAACCTGCATTTATATTTTAATATTCCCGCCATCTGAAGGGCGCACGAAACGTCGAGATTTCCGACCGAAATTTCGTGGAAACTAAAGACTTTTTGCACCCGCTTCTTTTTCAATGCAAAACATTCATCTATGGCCTAATATAGGCAGTCGATGAGTGAACTAAATAAACAGTACTTGTACGGAAATTTCGTTTAGCTGCACATATGTTTTTTGTTTACTCTGTGCAGCGTTCGGTTTTTAAATCCTTATTGAGCCTACTCTGTGCAACCTGGAAATCGTACGTAGTTTTTTTCTAAAACGTCAAACAAAAACCGGGAACCGTTAACGAGAAATAGTTGTATTTCGTTTCGAGCGCGCCCTCTTGTAGAAATGTTTTGTATTTTCTGTTTATTTAAAATTATTACGAGTTGCAAATTGAATTAAATACTTTACAAGGTTTATTACGTAAATGTTGAATAAATCGTGAGGTTTATTATTTGTTAGTTCGCTAGACTGAAAATCCGCTCTCCTCTACGTATTCTGAATTAAAAAAGTGACATACTTTCAGTAGCAATTGCCTGCAGGGCTCCGCATAGGTTAATGATTTTTATCTAAGTAACAAAATTATATATATAATAAACAAAAAAAAATGGGATAGGACTGAGTGACGTGTTACGTGAACAACACATAGCCAGAAAACAAATATTCATCTGTCACATTTGCTTTCCGTCACCAGGAACCGAAGGTCTTGACCCTTGACATTGACATAGTCACTATCAAAGTCAATATCAAAATATTTCATCATAGGAACATTGAGCTCACTTAATGAAAGTCCATAGATTCTAGAATATTCATACATTCATATTAAGATGCTAAAAATGGGTACGGATTTAAAATCGACAACCAATCCCGTGGTGTTGCCTAAAGTCTCAGTAAACAGATCCTATATACGAGACATAGGTTTTGCTAGAATATTACAATATAACAACTTAGCTACTTTCGATTGTCGTTCTACCAAACAATTATAAAGTCGTTCAAGTTCAAAAGACGTTCGATTACAATCCAGCTGGAATTTGGTATTCTCATTTATAGTAAGAGCTTAGATCTTCAACTTTATATAATAGGAATATATGTAGTTGATATTTCGTTAACGAACCACTTTCGAATGCATATCATTAGGGTGTAGTTGAAAGCCGATAGTAAATGTGAATACCAAATTGTGTTTTAACGACATAGTCGCAACGATATCGCTGCGACTTTGTAAAACGAGAATCGGTTGGCGGAGACATTACAATCACGAAGGCCATCTTCGTGCCCTCAAGGAGACGTACTCTCCTTCAACCGCTGTTGCTTAAAACGCTCGATCGCTTAGGATCCATGGAAGCCACTGAGCTACTAGCCTTTCCGGGCTAATAACCCCTAACATTTTTGTTCTTTAAAGACAACCAACTAACAACTGTATTCGCTGTTTTAAAAGTTGTTTAAGCAACTCTCCCTAGTGTATTCTAGTTTGTATAACGACCTTGCGAGGACGAAACAAACGAATATCATATGAACCTTACTACCTTATAATAGAGTTCAGTTTAGCATATCATGAAAATAATAGGAATATTTGCAAACATGTATGACACTTGTGTTGACATTTAATTTTGTGTTTTAAGATCATTAGGGGACGGTTCAAATTTGTTTGACTGAGATTCGTAGGTAAGATGTAGACACATCTGAAGTAGTCAGGACACACATCATGTCTTGATTTTTGAGGTGAAACATCTGTAGACGACGCAATATATAGTCAATTTATTTTGTAATTTTATATGTTTACTAGCTGACCCGGCAAAGGTTTTTTTGACATATAAATTATTACCAGATGTTAGTGTACAAAAATGATTACATTATTAAAATGAGTATTAAAAAATAGGTTTTGGAGGTAAGGGGTGAAAATTTGTGGTTGTAATATTTTTGAATGCCACATTATAAAAAAATATCCATAAATAAAAAAATGTTAGTGGTGGACAACCCTGATCACTTAGGGGTATGAAAACTAGATAGTACCCGATTCTCAGACCTACTGAATATGCAAATAAAATTTCATAAAAATCGGCCAACCTATCCCGGAGGAATACGGTAACTAACATTGTGACAGGACAATTTTATATTTAAGATTTGTTTATTCAACGGACAGGACGACGTGTGCCAGGTCCACTAATTTATGTTTTAATTTTTTTTATCTTTATTATAACATCTACTATATTAGGTAAGGCCTTTGACACAAATGCCTTTTTTGACATTTTCAAAAAACAAACGCCTTATCTTCTGCAAATATCGTTCCCATACATTATTGAACTAGTGGTTGGTTTGAACGATAGCCGAAAAGACACTTGTCACTCAAGTCCCAGACCAGCTGTGTAGCTGATGTTGCGGTGTGCACCTGATGTTGCGGTGTGTCGCTGACTTTGCGGTGTGTAGCTGATATTGCGGTATGTCGGCGATGTTGTGGCGTGTAGCCGATGTTGCGGTGTGTAGCCGATGTTGCAGTGTGTAGCCGATGTTGCGGTGTGTAGCCGATGGTTCGGTATGTAGCCAATGTTTCGTTGTGACGTCGATGTTGTGTTGTTTTGTTGCTACACAATAGTATAGTAATATGTATATTATGTGTAATTTTTGTATTTTAAGTTTTTGCATTAATAAATCTAAATGTTTATCCAATAACCTTTTTCTTCATATTTTATTTTGGTATATTTGTTTAAAGTCGATAACTATCCTTTTATGCACACCTCTAAAAATGTATTTCGATGTTACGCATTCGCAGACCTCCCTCAACGGTTTATAGTTTTTATTACTTATATTTTTTATATATCTTTCGGGACTGATTGCGAGGTCAGCTAGTACGTGTACTGTTTCATTGAAATTCATTATTGTATATTACTTAAAAACTGCTGGACTAAGTTGTTCTCTTAAAATGTCATTGCCAAAGTCCACCTCACTGGCCATGTACGGCTTGAGAGACTTTGCACACTTTTCAGAACTGTTTAGACAACTCACAGAAGTGGGTTTCCTCACGATATTTTCGTTCACTGAAGCAAGGGATAATTAACTTCTAAAACGCACATAGTCTTGAAAATTAGAGGTGCGCGCAGGATTAGAGGACCTCCCGTTCAAGACCGAGATTACGGGTACTCACGATATATGTTTCTCGCGCCGATATTTCCACTTGCATGGTACTGGCTGAATTGCGGTAACCATGAACCATTTTTTACAAGACGACAGATGACATTTAACACTAATACTCTTATACACTTGACAAGTATCAGACATATATCGTGAGTACCCTTAACATAACATTTCATTCATTCATTTCATTTACTAAATTAAAAACGAAATGGCCACGGAATCAGACATAACTTTTCATCACGAACAAATTCCAACAAAATATAAGGACTAACGATATTTTACTTTTATTAGTAAGTTTGCGTTCATTGACCGTAAGTAGAAATAGAAATAGTTTATTTCATAGATTAGGTTACATTGGTGTTACATTTTTGAGACATGCTTTTAAGTAAGACATAATTGTGCCAGGATGCCACACTCTCCCTTAAAATTAATACAAGTAGATACAGTGGTGAATAACAAACTATTTCTTAACAATGCAACAGTATTAAAAAGAAAAATATTGACAAAATATAATTCATGCAAAGTAACAGTGTATATGAATGCGTGTATGTGTTTATGTATGTGTGTGTGAGAATGTGTATATGTGAATTTTTAGATGTCTGTATGTGACTGTCCATGTTTGTGTGTATATTCAATTTAACTAATGTACTCCATTAGAGTTTCTGTATCCGAATAAATACATTTTGTAAGCCACTCATTCAGTGCGTGTTTAAGATTGTTGGAATTCATTCCTACAATAGTAGGACTAAGTAGAAAGTTGCAAAACCAAAATACAACGGACCGATATACTACAAACCATAAGAATTCCTACAAAATATAAGCTTGAAATCAACTCTTTTTAAATACGTCATAATATTGTGCACGGCCCTGCGCCCTTAAACCAACATCTTTTCTGTTAACGTCATCTATTTCTGCATTAAATCTCATCATTTAAGTACTAGCCTATCACTGTCCCAATATTTGTTAAAATCAGTTTCGTAATTTAGCCGTTACAGAGTACTATCACATTAATAAAATAATGGTAATGATATAGACAACTAAATGAGGAACGCCTAGAAATAAATGTAACGCAGGCAGCTCCGCTTATAAAACGCTAATATACTAAATTTACTAAGGAGTTTCTTTCGCACTTTCTTTTGCTCTACGAAGGACCAAAGCAGTGGTAAATTAAAAAAAACAATTAACATCATTTAACTATATAAAAATGTAGGCGAATACAAGAATGAATTTGTATAATTTATTGAATCTGTTTTTTTTAATTTAGAATTTGAATAATCTTGGATTGCTGTTACGCTCTCCAGATGGAAGACCACAAGCGAACAGTCGGGTAGAAGCAGATCACAAATTTTGTCAGTTACAGTTCAACTGTTCCATTTCGAATTCGATATGCATCACCACTTGTAATAAATATTTTGTCCTAAATGTACGTGACATTTAGGAACGAAAGTTGCTCCAAATAATTTTACCGATGAATTTGGATGTAACAAGATTGGAATAAATTATGTGATTACAAAATTTTTACAATTACAATATGAAATGAAAATAAATGGAGAACAGTTCTCCTCAAGACGTTTTTCGACAATAATTACGACTAAATTTTACCTACTTGTGCGGAACCGACTTTAAATGTCTATTATTTTTATGCTTTCTTGTGATATATTCATCGATACTAATACCTTTTCTCTAGGTTGTGATTTAACTACATTGCAACCCAAAACTGTCCTACTACTGGGCTCGGGTTATCACAATGTGAAATACAGTCCATAGTCCACTGCACTGGCGAAGTGCGGATCGGTGGACTACCCCGCTTTTAAAAGCCTCACAGACAACTCTCATGCATGCAGGTTTCCTCATGTTTTCCTTCAGAAAGCAAGTGATTAACTTGGAATACGCACATTACATTGAAACTTAAAAGTGCATTGAAACTTTGAATTATTTGAACACATAACTTCCCTTCCGAGAGAGCAACGTTCAAAGCATTAAGTAATTTGACTTGTTTCCCAAAATATTTCGACGAAAGATATTTTACAAATGAATGTAATACAGTCTTTTATATAAGTCAGTCTGGCGGTTGGTATGTAAATGAAGTCCAATATCACCTTCTATACCGTTTGTATTGAGGCAGGTCGTGCACAAGGTGACGTGATGCATAATTTGTTACTAGATAGCGATAGTTTAGTGCTATTAAATTCTGTTGACATTGGTAGCCTGGCTTCTAATTTAGGAAATATGTTTGTGATTCTTGAAGGTCATGTGGTCATTTTGAATTAATTAGTAAAACATCAACACAACTTAGTATTTTTATTTAGATACTAGGTAAAGTTAGCTACGCGTTAAGCGTCTTTGTCGCTTATTTATATGAGCCTTTATTTTACTATTAGAGAGTGAATTAAAAAAATATTTAGTATTATTTATTTTTCGGTGAGCGCCTATTCAAAGTTTTATGTCTGTAGCTTTACTGATCTAGGCTGAGCGTTGTCTGTCAGTCAGTAACAGTTTCAAAGTTATCAGGATTGAGTTAATTTACTTTAGTTACAAACTATCAATAAGTTTTGGGAATGATCGTCTATCGACATACAATTTTAGATTGTGTTGTGGTTAGACTAACGTGAAAAGAAAAGGTCCTAATATGCATCCCGGAGAAACTCCCGGCAACGTCATAACATGTAATACATGCGTTATCAACAATACGGCTTTAGACGTTTATTATCTGAAAATGAATATAAAAAAAATGTGTTTTGTAATTACTGTAAATAATCCTAGTGAGGATAAGTGCTAATAAATACAATATCTTAAATCTGACGCGCAGTGAGTGTGTCATGCAAGTAAAAACTGTTTGCTAAGGCCTATGACATAATAGTATTTAAATTATTTCTGCATGTTTACCATCTCTAGGTAAAAATATTTAAGTATGGTAATGTAATAAATTTATAATAATTTAGGTATACTTACTAACTAAAAAGTAATAAAGTTTCGTTATAATTGATAGTTATGTGTAAAAATTGGATAACATTAGTTTTCTTATTTAATTGAAATTATTATATTACCATATTAATATACATACGTATACTATACAAATATGTTAAAAATCACGAAAGTTGAATGTCTAGTTTAAAATTCACCTTGTCTAAAGCTTTACAGCAATCTATGCACTGATTATAGGATATACTCAATATTAGTAACATTGACTATATCAAGAATAATCTCTAATTTGCTTTACGTATTAGTAACTAACCATAATGGTCTGCTATATTTATATAACATGAAACATTTTACAAGTGTATTGATGTTTTGATACATATCGAACACATAAAAATATTACACAGACACGCACACGCACAAAGTTAAAACCAGTAAACCAGGAAATATGAACTAAAATTGTGATGGAGAATTGCAACGGCTTAAAAAGGCAAATATTGGGTAAGGTCTTATTAATACGGTATAGTTTTTCATTTATTTTAGAAGCACTAGTCTGTGGTTTGAGGGAGCCTTAAGCATATTCCATAGGTTAGTAGATCACCTAGATATTGGAAGTTAATAATCCCAATATTAAGAGAGAGTAAGAATTCATTTTGAAGCGTTTGTAACCCGATTTCGATTGTAAGCGATCAAAAAGTTAAGCAAGAGTCAGTGCTGTCGATACTACGGCAGGTGTCTTTCACGAGCGCTTTCGTGCTTCGGAGGGCACTTAAAGCCGGTCCTGGTTGTTGCTGTTCGACAACAATCGATAACGCACAACGAAGGCCTTCGGGTAACATAGAACTTGTATTAGTTGGACAGTAACTCCTCCACCAATCGCATTAGCACAGCATATACTAGACCTCCTCAGTATGACATCCGTGCTCAGTGGTGGGTTGAAGACAGCCCAGTTTTTAAGTGACAACAAAGTAGCAGGTTTTGGTTGGTAATAATAAATCAATGTAAAATGTAAAACGAATAATATTTAATGAGTCAAGTTGCAGTCGCCTGTTCCTTGATATTGAACTGTCGAAGGCTGCGCTGACCTCACCGCCTTCCGCGCACCGATATTATTATATCTTATAAACAAGCATATAAGGTCTTTGACCTATTGACAATGAGAATATTCTTACTTTTAAAACTGAGCGCGTTACTTTCAATTTTACACACAGGTTTACTTTTAGGATTCTGTAACCAGAGGGTGGAAACGGAGCTATGTTTTGGTGAACGGAATCTTCTTTTATGGACAGACAGTGATGTTTTAGTATTACTGATCCGTTTTCTTTCTTTGGGTACGTCCGTTTTCATCTTTTGGGTACGACCGTCTTTATCTTTTGAGTGCGTCCATTTTCATCTATGAGGCATGTCCGTTCATATTTTGAGTATGTCTATTTTTATCGTTTGGGTACAACCAGATTCATCGTTTGACCATTTATACCCTAAGGGTGCAACCGTTTTCGTATTTAGTACTCCTCGGTTTTCATCCCTTCTTTCTTGAGGTACGTTCGCATTTCGGATAGATCTGTTCTGATCTTTCATCGTTTCTGTATGTCAATTTTCTTTGTTTGATTACGAAATCTAAGTTTGACTTCGCTATAATTCTTGAAATGTATAAAAAGGAATAAGTGAAAATAATAAAATTTTAAGAAATTAGTATTTTCAGAGGATATGGAACCATTAATTTGCGGCTTCTTGTGATATTAAAATAATTATTGAATTATTGTATGTAACTTAAACTGCTTTTGGTTTATTAACCTTGAATACATTAACCCAATATTGTATTGTATTTATGTTTGTATTCATTATTCACTAGTGGCTTCTCGTGGTTAGGTCCCTGTGGAATTGTTTTCAACCTCATCCCCTATTTTTTACCATA
>DWJZ01009084.1:0-10928 GCA_018249125.1 Asbolis capucinus
TACAAAGTAGCTACATCAGTTATGAAATTAATAAAAAATCATGAAAAAAAATTATACATCAAAAAAAGAAAAATTTAAAGCGACGTCTACAGTCTACGATAGATAATATTAATCCATCATCTGCTTTATAATAACACAAACTTAAGATATAAGTATACACCCTGTATATACGTTTATAAAGATATATACGTGCAAAGCTTTATGGAAAGTTTCGTGTCGAGCTTTAGGAGATTCGATCTTCGATCGTTGATACACTGCAGAGCTTTCGTATCACAGGAATGCGTCGACCGGTGAAATATGAGCGGGTTACGTCATAAATTTGAGATGAATATTAAGAATTGTGGTCTTACAAACATTATTCATGCGTTAAGTTTTTATTTTGACAAGGGAATTTGGTGCAATAATTGGGTTGTAAGTTAACAAAATTTATGAAATAAACTATTTCTTCTTCATTTTCTCCTTCTACTTCTTCTTATTCAAATTCAAGAGATCGCTACTTATTTATTTATTCTTTATTGTACCATATATGTGGAACAAAAGGCGGACTTAATGCTAAAAGCATTCTCTGCCAGTCAACCTTAGGGCAGTGCGAGAACGAAGAAGGCGGAAGCAATAAAGAGTGAAAAAAAATTAAAAAATATGCCATTATTATTATATTATAATTATTTATATAATATATAATAGCTTTAAAACAGCTAAAGTATTCTTTTCCTAATTTTATTTGGGGTGGACGCATTATGTTTTTCACTTTAATATCCCCACCCACATACTTAGTTATAAAGTAAATTAAGTTAGTAACTAAGTATCAAAACTACTTTATTTGCATGAAAACCTGTGTTTGTATGAAAACACAGGTCCCATGCGCTACCGTTGCACAAATTTATCGATTTATTAAATACAATTACATTAGTATTGGCTTTGGGATATGACCACGAGCTCCCGTTGGCCCGATGTTAAATAATACATGTTATAACATATCCCAAATATTATTGTCCATAATGTTGTGGTTTAAAATTTATAAACAAATTACAAAAAATAAAAAAAAGCAAAAATATGTAAGACATCGGTTATATGTGCCGATCTTGCATACCCTGGTAATAGGTGCTTTTACCTTAATATTATTTCCACATAACTTAGGGCCATTTGACGCATACACATATAAATATGCGGTTGAAATTCAACCGTTATTCAATTTAATAACATTGTTATTAACTGAAGTGAAATTTTAAATCTGTGCAAGTGTGTTATATTTTAATCTTATAATTTTATGTATTTCCAAGGATTTTTGTATAAAATAGGAGCTATATGCACACCTCCGTGGAAACTTTAACTGTGCCAATGCGAAAATTTGTAAGGATGGCGCAATGTTTGTTACTCCTTCCCGCAAAAACTACTGATCAGATCTGGATGAAATTTGGAACAGAGATAGATTATGGTCTGAAATAACACATAGGCAATTTTTTATCAACGTACATACATACCACGCGAGCGAAGCCGCGGGCAGGCACTACTTACATATTACAAATATATACGAGTACCAGGTATTTTATGTGCTTGGTGGGCCTATCATACTAACAAGCTGCTAATTGAAAGGTAATTAAGAATGTTGCATAATCGAAATGGCGGGCTGGTAATATTTTAATTAAAATAATGTGTCCATTGTCCGAGATTTAACTCCTGGTTAGAGAGATTAATGGCGCAATAATACCAAAGATAAACTATTAATTAACGAGTTTATTAATTAACTAACAGTACTTGTAAATGGCGAAAGTCTTTATCACAGATATGGCATACATCCACTACGCTGCACTACCCTGCCTCTCTAACTCCTCCAATATGGCTAAACCATGATAAATAAAACTCTTTTTTATGTTATAATCAGGCAATCGGGCAGAAGGGTCACCTGATGGATGTCACTGGATGGATGGATGGCACTCGCCATCAGGAAACTCGTCTGCTCGATTGTCTGCCCATAATATTTAAAAAAACCTGTTATTTATCTTGTCCTATAGCCTCGATGCCAGTAAGGGGTTTTCAACACCAGACTGGTGTGTCACTAACGCGTTCTCTGTCTGAATGGATGTAATAGACCCGCACGCGCAAGGAAGGCAATGAAACAATGGATGCGGTAGAACCGCTGAAGCTACCAGAAAAAATAACTACACCAACTGATTCTAGAAACAATACCAATATACAGATTCAGGACAGGTGATAATAGAAGAGTGGGAATGCGGATGACTGAAGGACGGGGAGACAGGAAAGACGTACCTTCTGGAGCACGCGATCAAGAAATGTTTGCTACTAGGGGTCAGCCATCGTTGATACTGATGGCTGTTGCTAAACTCGGTTACTGTTAATTTCTTAAGGCAGCGGTGACGAACGAGCCAGCCAGTAACTTGACTCGTCTACTCGTTCTTTTAAGGCACAAATACCATAAAAAAAGGAAATTATATTTGCATCATAAATATCTTTTATATGTATTATCGCTTAACAATTGCTTTGACACGGTTTAGATAATTGCACTTAATAAAGTAGTTATTATTTTTGTATCGCGTAGGAGTTAGTTCCAGAATATCTTTGCTCTGGAGCGGAGCCAAACCATTTGTATATAGAATACATTTGGTGTTGTATAATAATTTAAGAACAGAACAATTACATAGAAAGGTCATTTTTGGTTTTGGTTACGTGGTTTCCATTATTAGTAGCCGAGAAGGAGGCTTAGAGCGTAGGGTTAGTGGCCAGTTTAAATAAAACTTATGCCACCCGGTGTTCTCCGATATGGTTTACCGCTTCTAATCTAACTATAATCGGAACCAATAAATTTACATGCTGTTCGACGCCTGGAAGCATTCATAAAATTTTAGCTACTAGCGGGGGCGACATCGCACAATATGTCATACGATGACGTCCCGACAAAACCTGAATCACGCTTTTCGGAGCTCGGCCGCTCCCCAGACACCACACCTCGCCTAGTGGTTTCAAACTCTGTCGAATTTTCTAGAGACTTCTCTCTTTAATAATAAGTTACGTGCGTATCACAAGTCAATTATCACTCGTGAGAAAACCTTTAACCCACAGTTCTTCATAAAGCTCTCGAAGGTGTGTGTCCACTAATCGTGATAGACTATGGTATTTACTCCGCACATTGTGAGAACCCAGCCCAGTAGGACATATGGTTGCAATGTCAAAGTCAAAGTCAAGATATTTTATTTCATCATAGGAACATCGAGCTCATTAAATGAAAGTTAGAAGATTACCAGAGCCTGCGTCGGTGTTTCCACCTAAGTACAATGTGGGAGTCTTCAAGAGAAGAGTGAATAGGCATTTACCAAGTTAGTGTGTCCAATATCTTAGACATCATCACCACTTTCCATCAGGCCCCACCTGATGTCGATGTCATGTCTTCGATGTCAAACATTAACTTATTTTGAATAAAAAAAATACATATTTGTAATATTTAATCATTCTTATTAAGATACCTTAAAATTTAAATTGGTTGCGGATTTAAAATGATTATATGTATATGATTATAAACTATACTTACATGCTTAACCTAGAAAATAACAAATTTACGATAGAGTTCACAAAATCGCCTATAAATTACGTTGCAATCGAGATTGAAGATAGCAATCGAGTCAAACGCTGAAACTATATTTATTTTTCTTCCGGAAACGCGTTCGTTAGTGATTTATAGACCCATTTGGTTCTTAATAATTGAAGCTAATAACCCTTTAATAGCTCACGTGGTATCTGAAACATGAATCCAATAAGTTTTCCTTTCTTGGATTCAAAGAATATTAGTACTTTACAAACATTTATTTAATAGTGCAGGTTTGTATATTAGTATGTTAGTATATTTGTTTGTTACAGGTCAAATCTTGCAAGCTTAATTAGACCCACTTCCTCTTATATTAGGGAGCGGAAATTTTACGTAAAGTTTGACGACAATGCATTTTTATGACAAGCATGATCTGATACTACATTCAGGTTTGGCTCCAGACAAGGGAACTCCTCAACGGTTAACAATACAGTTTTGAAATTTTGTATGTTTCCTTGTATTATGGATCTATAATTAACGCATGTGTCTTTAAATATTTTTAATAAACCTTGTTTTGTTTGTTTTTGTTTTTTTCTTAGTTAACTTCGACCCATGGTCCATTATTAGGCATGGGCCTCATCTTATCCTGATATAATAAATATTATATACCTAAAGTTATCGAAAAATACCCGGCTTAGCATAGCTGACCAAGGAAGCCTAGAGCATGCTCCACTAATGTGCTCCAATACGGATTGGTGGAAGAGTTAGGGGCCTAGTTGTCGGAAGTTTTATGTCGCCGGAAGATCTCTTTGGCAGTTAACCTCCAAAAACAGTTTTACATTAGACTTTTAACTCTCGGTTGAGTTAAGCAAAAGCGAGCGAAGGAAGAAAACGTATTAAAAAATCAAAATGTTCCTTGTTAATTTTACGATATGTCCTAAACATAGGCCTTCTAACATTTAAAATTTTGACTGAATACAAAAAATATATTTTTTGCCAGCGTATATTTTTGCGTTCCATAAAAATACATGAAGACAGCTGTTATCTACTTGACCGATAAAATAACGATATGGTCTATCTCCGATAATGCATCGATATGGCAAATCGTGAAAACACAGGGCAATGTCATTATTACATTATGATAACAGTGTTCTAAATAAAAATTATGCGTTTACGATCGTCCGTCTCTTTCTGTTACTTAGGAAGGATTTTTACTTCTTTTTTTGTTTTTTTAATAAACACGCACGTATCCCAATGAGTTTGGATTCCGCCGCAACAATAAATTACACCGGCCCTTATCCATAGAACAAATATACATCTGCTCCGACAAGGAATCGAATAAAGCTTTAGAGTTCTCCCCCAAACACATAGCCGTTAGTTTAACATGAAACATAGCTGTATATCAACAAGTATCTTTCATTACTCGTACCTAATTATTATGACCATAGTTGTGCCTTGCAGTTTCATCCATGGTAATTTGAGGAAAAGACGTACTAACCGCTCAAGAGAACAATTTCTCCCGTTTTTGTAATTTTTCTTATTAATACTCAGCTCCTATTGGCCGTAGCGTGATGCTTCCTCTTCCTGGGTAAATAGACTATCCAACAAAATATATTTTTTTTAATTCGAACCAGTAGTGCCTTAAATTACGCGTTCAAACAATGAATAAAAACTTGAGCTTCATAATATTAGTATAAATTTTCTTATAGAATATATCTCGTTCTCAAAAATCGTGCCTCGAATGATTGCGTACAACACATTCAGCTTCTATGCCATATAGCAGTATTTTTAATCTGTTTTTTTTACCATACGAGTAAATAAGTTAACGCTTGACCACCTGATGGTAAATTGCGATAAAGTCTTTATATGCGATCCCTTTAAATATACAGTAGTAGTAGTATATAGTAATTTAAACTTTTATAATTTTCTCTACATTTTGTTTGCACGAGTCCACGCGGTGCTGCCACAGACTGCATTTTGCCGGTGACTCGAAGCGCATTTTGATAAAATAGAAACCAAATTAAACTCAAACATACTCACGCTAAGTATTTAGTAAACATTATTTTGTGAAGCGACACGAGATTACTAGTAATATAAACACAGATGTAGTCTACAGTGATATGTCAGTCCCGATCCGGTAAATCGGGTTAGTATCGTGATCACAACGGCGCTTAGCACGATAAAAAATGACTCAAGTTTGACTTGATTCTAATTTGAAAGTGAGTTATCAGAATGACATGAATGATATCATCTGATTAGTGAACATATAGCTAACTAATTTTTCTGTTAACTGTACTTTATTTTGTGCGGCTGCCCACTCAAAATAACTACACGAGTGTACACAAACATATGTAAGTGCTTAAATTAGGTAGGTAAGCAAGTTTATACACATGGATGGACGCATGGTCGCTGGTGGGGGTCAAAGAGGTACCAAGGGGGAGCAAAGTATATTTATAATTATGCTATTTTATAATTATGGCCATTCACTGGAATGGTTAAATATAGTAAATACATGTCGCAGTAACTATGCAAAGTTTCATAGACTTCAGTTGTAGCATGTACAAAATATGTCAAATTGTAGCTTCGAGAACCTGTTTCATGATGAACCTTCATGATTTTGCAGTATGGGCTTTATACAGGAGCCATCGGTTTCCTGCCGGTACACCTATGCTTATACTGTACAGCCAGCGCCATCTGTTGGTATCTGTTCTTTTTACACAAAAAAATCTAAAACTGCAAATAGCTAGGCGTAAGTGCCTTATTGACTAACCAAGAAACAATAACAAAAAAGGGCAACTGCTAGTGGAAAAAAAATCTTGACTGTTTCCGTGTTTCAGAGGGTACGTGAAGCCGTCGGTCCCAGTTGTTATCATCAGATAACATGTCGCCATGTCGGAGGCGTTTGGATGGAATAAAAACTTCCCGACTCTTGAGTTGCCCTCTAATCCACACTGAAGCAGCATGGTGCTAGGCCAGTGACTTGCCACAGTACAGACGTAGTAAAAGCAACTTTGATCTATGCTAATATTAGGTATAAAGAGAAAAGACTCGATTGTATGTTTGAGGCCAATATGCTTCGAAACTGGGCCCATTTCAGAATTTCTTTTAACATTAGAATCCTACATTATCCCTGATGAACTTAAGACTATAAAATATTTTCAAAATCATTACGGCTCAGTATGAAAACATCGATAGTGTAACCCAACGTGTTTAAAAAATACCAAAAAATCCTTATATCTCGTACACTGCGGAAATTATTGACGTTAAAGCTAAGCGATGAACTACAGTTTTATTGAAAGCATCAATACCTACAAATAAGTCCGCTACACTGTATATCTAACTGGTACAGTTACGTCACAATAACTACTTTTTCTGATAACCGGTTCTTTCGAAGCGATGCGAGGGCAGTTTCTAGTGTCTAATAAGATTATACGAAATAGTTTTGAATAACAATGACGGTGCAACTATTTGTATTCTCAGAAACCAGATACCTTCACTTAAGCTCTGTGGATGTTAAGCGATTTTTTGTTTGAAACTTTAGTTTTAATTACATATGTAATAACAACAAGTAATATAATTAAAATGACTAAAATATCTGCGACTGTGACACTACTGCCCTAAATAAGCTTTAAGCACGGTCTAGGTAGTTCTAAATAATAATACTTTTTGACTGTGTTAAAACAATTTTATTATTGTGTGACTATTTGTTGTTAATACAAATCTTAATTGATTTATTTTTGAAAAGATCTATTTATATCTTTCATTTGCTACTCTACATGCTAAGAGAAAATGCCTATCCACTCTTTTTTATATCATTTTTAAAACTACCAAATTTACTACCAAACTTCTGACTCATTTAACGACACCTGTCACAGACACATGTCAGAATCCGTCAAGGTTTGGACTGTAGGGCGTGCCAAAGTACTGGACATAATATATACCAACATACATACCTATACATACTCGAAAAACATAAACTACCCGCCATCTGCAGAAGTCGGGTATAATATTATTGCTTAGGAGTAGTTCCCCGCACTTCACTTCTGGTTAGACAAGGGCTCTAGATGGGGTAGGTACAATACTCTACTTTAATTTTCTTTTATTTATTATTTATTTGTAGACCGATTTTAATAAAATAAACACCAAATGTTAATCGAATCTTATCATGTAATCCAAGCTTATCAAGATACATCAATATCTGTGCATAAAGGTAGGTAGGTATAGATAAACAGGGTTTCCTTTTTTACCTAGAATGAGTTAATGCTTGACATATGTAGATCCCACCTGATCGTAAGTGACGATGATGTCTAAGATGTTGGGCGCACGAAATTAGTAAATAAATGCCTATTCACTCTTCTCTTGAAGGCTTCTACATCATACGTGGGTGGGAACGCCGACGCAGGCACCTTATTCCATTCCTTTGCTGTACGGATAAAGAGGGATATCGAGAACAGTGACGTTCGGACCAATTGGATGTTAACGACATACAGATGGCTACCCGCCGTACGTCCGGTTGTTCAACTGAGGAAGGAGGACGGAAGAATGATATCGAATATGTCCTAATTCCTTGTTACTTTTTTTCCGATAATAGGCTTAAGGAGTAAAGATAGAAGATTAAAGTTTGTAGTTATGCACTAGATGTTATTTGAAGTGGCCCAGCGAACGTAGTCACAGAAAAATGCTAGTCTGAAATAAAACCTTAGATACCTACTATCTTTCTGTACAGAACAGAATTTGTGTGTTAAGTCGTTTTCGCGTTTTAGGTTGTTTTTTGAAGCTGGTTTATCACTTTATGACTGGCTGGTAATGCATTTGCGTCAGTCCTGATCTTGCTTTCGTATGCTCTCATTAATAACCCAGCCTGAATTTCAAATGGTTAACTATTATCCTAATATTCCAAACAAGTAATTTATAAGGAATAATGTATATTCATTCAACAATCACGCTTTTCTTCTTCCCATTTTATTCATTCCCTTTCCATTCGTCTTTGTCACCTATCCTGGAATAGTATGTTATTGTGGGGTCTGACGTGGTTGATAAGCGGGTGACATTAATGATCCGGTTGCTTCACTGACATACATGTTTTTGTCTGGTTTTAGTGTCTAAGAATCTAAGAAATAACGCGCGGTCATGTTATTTCTAACCATGACTAGAACACATTTCTTCCATACGTGCGTGAATGGAAATATAAAATCTTTAACTACGCCAAATTTCGAAGTGCTTCGTATGCGTAATATTGGTAAAATTTGTTTCATGTATTAAATATTTAGATATTATTTTTTTATCTTTATTCACGTATGTAGAGAGCGAAAAGCCTTCGTACGATAACCTTAGAGACTTATTGTATCTGTGCTATATGTCATTGTCATTATTGTCACTATTGCACAATGTCAGTCAAAACATTATCGTTGTCATATGTCAATGTCAAAAATGTTTACGAAAAGGAAACGTTGATGCTCTGTGCTTGAATGAAGTTATCCAAGCAATTTATTTAAAATATCGCTTATATTTGGCTATATTGTAGAATTAAAATATTGTTAAAAGGTAATTTAAATCAAGACAAATGAGTTTTATGTAATTATAACTTACTATTATGTGATGAAAGTAAGATTTACCCAGTTACAAACTACAGTTATTTTAGGTGTGGCTTCTTTTAAATTGACGTTAAACTTTATTTACAACTTTTTATAGGGCATAACAGTGTGGGAAGATAAATCTAATATACGGTTTTTGGATTATTATCGCGCTTCAGACCATTTTCTGAGACCTGAAGTAATTCTTAAGTGAAAGAATGCCAGTTCTAGAATCATGTTGGTCTCCTTGCATCTGGTCTTCGAATGTGAAGACAGGCAGCCGAGCTGTTGCGGCATATACTGCGGCAATGAGCGTGGTATTGATCACATTTATTGCTTACCAAATGGCGGGAGGTGATTCCACGCAGCTGTGGAATCCTCTTTTCGAAGCTGATGTGAGAGGATGTAAGTTCCAAATTATCTTTATATTGATAAAACAATTCTTATCCACTGGAATGTACAGGATCCTAGTGTGGGGCCAACAGTTGCTCTGTCATTGTTTACTTTATGTTACAAATAAGTATAAAAGTATATTTAAATAGGCACAGCTTTAGACCAGGCAGGAAATTTGGTAAGGATTTAATGCTGATTCTAACAACATCACTTTTAAATCTATATCATGCACTGTTTTGAGAAAATTGGGAAAAACTTTTGTAACTTCAAATGTACTAAATATGAATAATGAATACTTAGGCTAATTGGTTAGTAATGAGCACATAACACATGATCAACTTGGCTGTTGGAGACATATGTACATACATATACAGCTAACACTAACTCGTATAAATGAATTGGACTAAAAACTTAATTATTATCTCTTTTCAGCCCTCCAAGTGTTTGGTGTCATATTCATTATTATTCTGATGACTCTCATCGTTTCATCAGTATTAATGGTAAAGTTTTCAACTTTCATTTACAAATTACATTATTTATACTTTAATAAAGTTTTGGACATTAGCAATCACGCATCCTCCTGTTGTCAATCAATTGCCAATCAAAGTCAATCAAATACACATTAAAGCAGTTCCTCAAAATAAACTTGTCAGACTTTATAAAATTCATATGGGTGGTCCCGTTACTTGCGCCAGCTTTTGATATAAAAAAAAATCATCAAAATTGAAACACGAAGCAAAAAGTTGGAACATAATGTACAATGTAAACTCTTTATAACATTATCCTTCATAATGATAAACTGCTGATGATGTAAAAGTCAGCACAACTTGATTGGTTTACATTAAAATCCCCACAACCCCAACTCCATATAACAATAAAAAATGCTCAGTTCGTTGAATTTATTATAGTTTGCACTGTATATATAAATTTGGTAAAAAAGTAGTAAGCCCAGCCTAAGTTAAAAATCACAATCTTGAATACCATAAATGTATTATGGTAAATACAAATGCTTGTAACAATAGAAAAGTATCTTATTACAGATTATTGGGATGAATATTTGGATGCGAGGTCTACTACTACCATGGCTGATTACTATGGGAGTTATAATAGTTTTCCAACTCATATTTGGTCTGTGGTTACTTGGAGGATATTACATCTATGTAAGTTTTATATAGTGCATAATTGTTCTCATATATTATAAATAAATAAAATATAAATATATATCTTTGTACAACTCACACACGGCCATCTGACCCCAAACTAAGACTTAACTTGTGCTATGGTGATCAGAAAACTGATAAACATACATATATACTTTTAAATACATACTTAAATAGAAATTTGTAGTACACACCCAGACACACAGAACAAACATTCCTGCTCATCACAGAAAAGTTTGACCTGGGTGGGAATCGAACTCACGA
>DWJZ01009085.1:0-10928 GCA_018249125.1 Asbolis capucinus
TTTTCATCTTGTAATTTAAATTGTATGTATTTTTCAAACTTATTTCATTTAGTATAACTATTTCTATATATCGAGGACGGAAGACAATAATGTATTGTATCCCGTCGTCAATGTGTAAACGATTTTATCTCTAGGTCTAAAGGATAATTTGAATATCCCATAAGAAACCAAACGGATTTCACCAATTCACCATAAGGCCCATATGTCTACCTACAGGGATAAAAAACAGTTTTGGAACATTAAAGGAACATCTCTTACAGCATGTTATGATTCAAATCAGAAAAACTAAATAAATAACTACCTAGTAGTAGTTACCAATACCTGACGTCAGCACTGAAAACCGGTATATCCGACTGCTGGACTTTTTCGGAGGATGCTGTTATTATTACTATAGTTCGATTTATTGTTATTGTTTGATTTAATTTCTATTCTTTCTTAGTTTTAAAATTATTATTGTTTAGTTATAGGAAATATATGTATATGTAAAGTGTAAAATTTAGTAACATCGTCGATTTTTCATTGTAGTAATTTTTTTTTGTAATAAATTCTAACCATGATTAATGTCGTTCACAATACTACAATAATTATTTTAAATAATAATTTATTAAACTGTATTACAATTGAGTAAATCGTTGAGGTAGAAACGATGAAATAGTTAATTGAGAAATGACGGGGAAAAAATACAAAATGGCGGACGTGTCACTTTTCCCGCCAATTACGTGAGTTTACTTTCACTTGACTTCACATTTCCCATAACAGGGACTGTTAATTGAAAATGTCTTTGAATTATATAATACTGTATGTTGCAGACCTCGTTTTAGAGATGGCTTCAACACATACATAGATGGCTCACTAATGAGCACGTTTCTCTCGTCATACTGCGGAGATCTGGAGTAAATTCCACCGCGCTGCTCCAATGCGAATTGGTGGAGATTGGTGTTTTAGAAGAAGTTAAAAATAATATTGATTTTATACCATTTTTTAGTTTTGATGGTAACTGATCATAATTACGATGATTACTGTATTGCAGTAGACCAAGGTCTTCTCTAACTCCAGGACAAAATCTTTTCTTCTTGACCCTGGTGATCCAATCTAAATCCGATTGGTGAATTAGTATTTTATCATATCGGACGTGACAGCGTATGTTTGTTCTATGGTAGATGTATGTTATGAT
The DNA here is from genome assembly GCA_018249125.1 of Asbolis capucinus. Taxonomy (NCBI): domain Eukaryota; kingdom Metazoa; phylum Arthropoda; class Insecta; order Lepidoptera; family Hesperiidae; genus Asbolis; species Asbolis capucinus. The sequence goes on from DWJZ01009085.1 coordinate 1,175, forward strand.
GTCCACGTCACTATACTGGGAATCCGTGGGTATGACTGCGAAACCTTCAATACTTCAACCCATAAAACGCTTACTGCTGGTCACGGGTCTCTCCTCTTAAAAGACCTAACCACAACCTCACCTGACCACAACCACGCTTCTCCCGTAATTAACAACCACCCATTGGAACACAATAGCGATAAATTCTAATACTTTAATATACATTACACCAATAGCACCTAATACAAACACGTGAGTAGATAATTATACTTATAATAAAATCGTGAGTACCATTATAACAAGCCATGTGTTGTTTTGTAGTATCTTCAGTGACTCCGAAGGCACGTTTCATGCATTCATTGGTATATCGTGTTAGCATCATCGTGCAGGACTTTGAAAATTAGAGGAGTGTGCACGACAACCACGCTTCTTCCTTAACCTAGATTCTAGGTCCTAGAATAAGTTAATGCTTGAAATCGATCGCACCTGATGGAAAGTGGCGATGATGATTTGGAGGATGGATTGCTTTTATATATAAGACATGGCAAAAGGAATTCAAAAACCTTCGCTAGAACTGATACTGAAAGGTTAGGTTAAGAAAGAAGCGTGTTTGTCGTGCACACTCCTCTAATTTTTAAAGTCCTGCACGATTATGCTAACACGATATACCAATGAATGCATGGTTGTAACCTGGGGGAGGGCAAAAAGGGAAGGAGGCAGAACGAGTAGCTGTCCCCGTGTCAATTAAATCTACAACATTAGTTATAGCGGTCGAAAATGCATTGTTTTGAGAAAAGGATGGCACGGCTGTGTCACTTTTTTGCAGAACTTGGCGTGGGCATTCCCGTGCCGTCAAATTTATTCTTCCCAACAATAATAAGGTGATATCACAACTGAAGCATAACGTAATTATTGTCACATCTTTATTATGAAAACAAAACAACTACGCTACAAATAGCAAAACATCTAACAAATGACAAAACATATTATTAAGAGGTGCTATCGGTTATAATACATTATTTCCTGTTTGTTACTTCATTGTTTATTGCTATAAAAGCGTAACAGACCGGCAGAAATACAGATATACAAACAGACAGACAGGCAGGCAGAAAAAAAAGTAGGCTGTCAAATAATGTAATAGGGATTTAATAAAATTAATCTTAACAAATTCAGCAGGCGTGTGACACCTATTACACCTACACCAGGTTAGCACGAATTAGATTGGTAGGAATATTCTAGAGCGCCCCGATACGTAACAAACATATAAAGTGGATCCCACGCGATAATTATTACTTTAAAACCAAATGAAGTAAACACCTTTGAACTGTTATTATTGAAACACCTAATTTAAAATGGCAACAAATCCGAAAACGTAAATTGGTCAATACCTAGGAACACATAGAGTTCGCCACTTGCAAAAATACTTCTAACCATACTTACATAAAGTTTGTATTCATGCACTACAAAAAAAACATTGCGTTTTTGAATGAAAATGATAGTCCCGAAAGATATGATTCAAGCAAGAGGGTGCTAGTCAGACGGGCTTCACAAAAAGATCCTCCCACGAAGCCCTAACATCGAGCAGCTGACATCTGTCGCTTACGACCCTAGTCTTCCACCAGCTCTTTTATTCTATCTAAGCAACATTAACCAGATTCCATGTTTACTTGTACATTTTGAACCATTAACCTAAGTTAGCCACTCAAACGAGCCTGTACATCCTAACATGAGGTGGTCAGCATTCCTTCACGGTACGTTAGTTGTTACAAAACAGCAGATATGAGTTTAGATTCGCCAGCGGAGGCCAGTTTGCGAAATACGACGGCAAACGCCGTTTCGCATTTCTCTTTAATGACCCTTTTGAAATCGAAATTGCTTGACAAGTTGTCGAACAGGAAAACTGATCTAGTTGTAACTGGCAACTCATGTCGTATTGATTTAGTTTGTGTGAAAAATTATTGAAATTATAAACTGAAACATGCACTAGCATTCTTTGTGTCACGTACATATAAAGAAGAAAGGTCCGACACTATTGGACCAATTTGGAAAATTCTTTTACCATTAGAATCTTATTCTATATTATCCTTGATGAACATAGGCTATACAATATTTTCAAAAACATTAGGTGTGCGTATGAAGACTTTGATAGTGCAATCCAACGTGAAAAAAATACCAAAAATTATCCGTATATCGTGTACGCTGCTGAAATTATTAGCTATGGTGTTCGCATCTGATGCAAAATTATGTACTACAGTCTCATGGAGGACATCAATATCTACAAATAAGTTCGCGACAAAAAATGTAAAGTGCAACAGTTACGTCACAATACTTTTTTCTGGTAAGTGGCCCTTCGGACGCAAAGCGAGGACAGTTTGCAGTCAAAAAAGTTGAGAAAAACATCAGAAAATACAGAGACGTTTAGATCACCAATCATAATAGCAATATTTTATTGAATAAGAACATAGACAAACAAGTCACGACCCATTACGAAATCACACTTCCACATCTCACACAGACTATAACAGACAAATTAAACACACACGGTAACGTATAAAATAATCGTAACGATGTAAATTCACTGTCATATTATTCTAATCTAACAAAGTACGTAATTGCAGGTTTACGTAATACCAGAAGCACAAACCACAGATGATTTTTAACTGTAATACTTAAAACAAATGACATAACAGAATATCTTGCCAGTGAATACCCTCTTCGAAATATCTCATACAATGAGACTTAATGTAATCAGCGAAGTACAATTAAACGCCTCACCAGGTTGGTTACCATCGTGTAATATTTTTACTCATTATTCTTTAAAAATCCATTGTTGGAGGTCCCCTATTTTCGCGACTCTGGCAAGTTCTGAGTCTTCTGAATCCAGCAGATGCCCGCTGTGTTGTTAACATCGTCATCAGTCAACCAGGGCACGTATTGTGCTCCTTATTCGATTCGTGGCCTCCAAGGACCTTTCCACCATCGGCTATCCGTCATCCTGCGGATGGTTTTACTACATGTATTTACTTTAAGAATCTCGTTTTATATTTAACTGTATTTTTTTATTAGTATTTGTTCTATAAATTTCAAGTGTCTAACCACAACGGTATAGACAGAGGCCTGTGACTCTTGGTAAATGGATTACCTTTTCATCCATGTGTACGGAATCTTAGAAAGCTCAATAATTTCAAACTGCCTTGCAAATAGTGATGTCATAGATAAATATATCATAGACAGTAAACGAATAGATACCAATCGGAAGAAATGACAATCCCGGAAAACATGACAACGTTTTTCAAACGAAAAAGATAGTTACTCGTGAGAAACAGCAGATATAGACATTGTAATTCGAATTAAAATGCAGGAATCAGTGATCACAACGCATTGTCTTCATACAACGTACACAAGTATTATCTCAAATTCTAACTGTTCGTATAAAAAAGTACAAAGTCAAGATAAATCCATAATGAACGGAAACAAGAAATTAGCTATAATTTTATCATGTTCATAACTTATTATAGGAATTTATCTTAATGACACCGTTCTTCAGATATTACGTCCACTGACCTCGGCAAGAGAAACAATGCAACAGCCTTTGAATTCGTCACCGAGAACTAAACAATATTCCTTTTACCGCAAATATTTTACTCCTACTCAGCATTAACTTGTTTGGCAAGTAGAAGAGAGTCATCAAGTACATAAATTTAATCTCTAAGTCAAAGTTACCAATTGCGATGAAGTCATTTTCGTATGAGACATAAACATCCTAGTTGACAAAAATCTTGCACTATTTTGATGCAGAAAATGCGCCCACATTGCGCCAATATATACTTATGATAAAACTGTAAAGGGGTAAATTCTGTACAATTAAATATTTTTTTTTAAAATTTCATGCAGGGTGGCTTTGTTATAATTATATAGAAAGCAAAACGTTTAGTTTTGGATTTATTGTCTGTCTGTTCGAGCTTCACGCTGAAACTACTGAACACATTTAGATGAAACTTGGCACAATCGAAGTTTGAAACCCGAAATGGTTATAGGATAGGTTTGATCCCAGGAATTAGCTTTGTTCCCGCAGGATGACAGGTTAAAATTTGCATGGCAACTCCGAAAACAATACACCAATTTAGACACAATTGTGCATGTTTGTAGCTTAAATGATGAGGAGGATTATTGGATATTTCATCTTATCTTCTTCCGAAGCGAAGCAAGGGCAATTTCTAGTGTCAATTAAAATTGGGCATAAAGATGATCCTTCATTTTGAACCACCAAAATTGCCTGATAATTCTATAAGTCTGATCACTAATCCTGTTTACTTTTCATTTAGCGAGAACTTGAGTTGAACGTTAAACAAAGATAATTTTCATGAATTTTCCATGACAATTATGAGATCATTGTTTTATGAGCTTAACGATGTGATTAACAGGTACTCGCAGCAATATTTGGTGCTCACGAACGACCTTGTGTTTTACGACTTTACAACTATGAAGCCGATGCTTCAGAATGTATTACGAATTGTTTAAAATAATTGGTTACATTTGTAAATATAGCCGACAACTGAGAAGATGTTGGGAGAACCAGTAGACCAAAAGATTGAAACGTTGCCGACCAAGAAAAAAGAGAGGTATGATATGGGTCCAGGGACTCACTGAAGCGAGTCTTTTACTGAATGTTATGAGTAGGCAAGGCAAGGCTTGCGAGATCCACATCAAGTTAATACCCGTTTTTTTTTAGCTGGTATCGTAATCGTGAAATTATTGTAGGTATTACATTAAAACACCTAATATGTATTTAACTAAAAGAAAAAAGTAACTTCAGTAAACAGAATCTTTCATTTACCTAAGCTAAATTTTTCTTTTACAAAATCCGGCACTAGAAATGCTAAATTACAATCAAAATCTTTTCGACATTAAATAAATTGGAATATAAATAACACAATAATTAATGTAACAATACCCTTGGCAACACCAGGAAGTCAAAACACGGTAGATAATATTTGTTAATTCTCACGACACTGCAATTTAGTTAATAGATGTAAAATGGTTTACTAAACATTGAGTACATTATGTCAGTACAATGTCACAATTAGGAATTCTAAGGACACGAACATTTGCTATCTACTTCCTCTACATATATATAACGTGACGATTTGTTGCTATTGTGTGAGAATTGGTTCCATCGAAGAACTTATGAATATTTTACCAACATATCCAGGACTACAAGTGACTAATGTCACTGAGGTTCAGTACAGCTAAGGCGGTAGACAGGACTACATAAATGCCCAAAACTTTTTTATTTATGAATCGATTTTCCTAAAACAAACTGTTCTGGAAATCTAAAAAACAATAATCATTACAAATAAAATATTTCGGATAGCTCAGCTCTGTTGGTCAACTAGTCAACTAGTCAATAATGGAATCTAATACTAAGCGTGACCTTACACGCACTTAGCAGGTTTTTATTAAAGATACTTTTATCCTACCTGCAAAACCTCGTTAGGTTATTATGTATGCATTGTGTAGACTCATACTATTTTTTCTACATACATTATTGTATACAAAGCATTAACACTTACGTATAATAGTAGTGATTAAACTAAAACAATTATTACATTTGCAAGCAACACAAAAACAAATAACAATACAAAATTATAAAATTCAAATTGTATATGTTTATCAACATTATGTATAAATAATATGTGAACACAATGCGATGAATAATGAGCTGTAGCTCATCACCAAGAACAAACAGTACGCGGATATAATGTATCATGACGTGACGTAATAAATCTTGTAATACTTAATATACAAGACCAGTATTCACCAGGTATAATTTTGGGTATCAAGTATCATCTTTTGTTCTTAGTGGCTCCCAAATATCAGTATGATTCACAAATGGATTCATCTTTTCGAACGCTTTGACTTAGCCAGTTTTGGACTTGGTAATTATCAATTTTAAATACGTACATGTTTTTATGATTTATACTGGTTGTTTATCCTTCATCCTCTTAAATTTCAACGGAATTCTATAAGGATGTATTTCACCAATTTCTGAATATAATGTGACAAACTGTTATTTTGTTATTTGTACCATTCGTGACAGGAACTCCATACCATCACAAAACGATGAATCAGGTCTAGCTTCCAGTTACTCTGTACCGGTGGAACGTTTTCTTATGAAGTTCTCGTCCATTCTAACGGCAAAGTATTGTCATGAATACCTATTTACAAGATAACATCTGTACAAGGTACCTTAAATTGTTTTGTAATTACTAGAACCCCAACAACCTATTACAGAATGGCTATGTATGGTGTAGATGGCAACAATAGATGCAAGATTACACAAGCGGATATAGCAACCCAAATTTTAATCTTTAAATCCAATGCAGGTATAGAAGATAATATATACAGTGATATAATAATTATAAAAATGACAACGCTAAACCAAGCTAAGAAAAATGAGCAAAAAAAGAAAATTTTTGATCTCACCATGATATTGTTTGAACTAAAAATATATAAAAAAAAACTGGCTGACCATGTGACAAATGAACTGACAAGATTGATCGCGACTGCAGGTTCAAAAAGCAAAAGCAGTTTTATATTTGAGATACTGCCAAAGTAATTAATACCCGGTGGCATTAGTAAGCATTCAAATCTAGAGAAGGCGATCAGACAGCAGATACTAATGAACTTGAAATGTAATACTGACATGGTTTACGAGCACGATAACTGATAATACTTTTGGCCAGCAACAGTTGATCAACAAACTTGTTGTAGTACTCAAATATGCTAAATCAACTTTAGTAAACTTTAAATGAAAATGGGTTCTACCTCTGACCCACTATTGGGCACGAGTCTCTCCTCATACTGAAGAGGCCTGAAGCATACTCCACCACGCTCCTTCAATGCGGATTGGTGAAAGGGTTTGGCCAACCCAAGTGTCAGAAGTTTTTAAGCTGCCCAAAGACCTCCGACATGGCATAACGATTGCTGTCTTACGCCTGATGCCGCTAGCTTTACGTGCCCTCTGAAGCATTTTTTACCATTAGTGGTCACCCATCCCCTACCAATACCATCCGCTTTTCCTTAACTTTTTCGGTCGCTCAGAACCCAAACAAGCCGCCGGGCTATGAACGCTTAAATGAAAATAATATATCCAAATAAATTTATTGCCAATATTAAATAAAAACTACCGTTTCTAAATATTATAATGCTCTCAGACCTTGTTTTTAGTGATGGTCTGGACTGGTTTTAGATAATGGATTTTTAATCAGTTTTTGATGGCACTACGATAACTTGACAAGTTATTTCAATCAATTATACCGCAAGATACAAACTCCAAATACAATCTTGATGTAGTTCACATGGATTTTTAACCATTTTTCGAAAAACTACTAATGAACTGTGATTAATGGAAATAGCGTTAGACAAATTTATCGATTTCCTACAGATCTAAGAAAAGACTCAAGAGAGAGTATTCCTATCGCATTTGGACATCAATGGTTCAATGATGTCTAACCATTCAATTCCAGGTCTAATAACATGAACCATATCAGTTCGTATCTCAATAAACATCCGCAGAAGTCGAATGAACATGTTTTGCTTTGGATTCGCTTTCAAACGGAACCCGAACCCGTATCGTTTATCACGATATCTCATCTAAACCGGTCTTATGCAGACAGCATCTTTCACTTGACGTTAAACGATAAGCCAACTTGAGTTTAAGTTTCATATTTGGAAGTTCACACGGTTACTATGACCCTTTCTTATCCTTTTTTACCTGAATTCTATGTCACGAAAAAAACGTGCGGGTCTGGTTTTACTTCCATGGAACAGATTCCATGCCAACTGTCTTATTTAAATTCCACTTTTTGCATTGTTTCTGTAGTCAGACATTATATTTTTTGGTTAAACTAACCCCACAAAACTTTTTCAAAAGGAGTGCGACTACAAAAATAAGAATTTTTTTTGTCGTATTTTTATAGATATACCTTAACATCAAGAAAAGCTACACGTTTAGATAGAACATCTCAATCTACAAAGAATATTCTCGAACAAGAAGCTACGCCTTTTGTCCCTGATCCTCATAGTAGTAGGTACTTTCATCACAATCTCTTTGAGGCAAATTCACAAAAACACACGTTTAACAAAATGAGAACATGCAAACGCATCTCCATTTCGTTTGACGCCGCTCACATACGCCTTACAAAACCGGTCTCCAGTCCCATAGTTTCACCTGCGACGCCACCTTGCCTTGTGCAACGCAAATACCGTAAATTCTAAGGATTGACTTCTTAAATGCCTGCAAAACATATTTGATTTCAAAATTAACATCATTTACAAGACCATTACAGATTCTTCGGTGTTTATATATAAAACGTTATTAGTTTAAATCATTTACTTTTCTTTCAATAAGAAAGTAATGTAAATAGAATCGTACCGAGTCGCCGTGATTTAATCGATTTCCTTTGATTGTCAAAATTGGAAATATTGCTTTTACAATTTTATTTAAAGAAAAATATGTAATATACCCAATTCTCCTTATACATATGTCTGGTCATAGAAAATAATATTTAGCTTTCTAATAAAATACATATAAAATAAAAAATCACTATATTTTTAAACGGTCCTTCGAGCCGGATATCTACGACCGCAAGGAGAAAACACAAAAATAACCGTAAACGCAATGGAATTAATGGAAATCAACTTTTACAATATCATCAGCCTTACTTACTCAAGCGTGACCAGAGAGAGCCTTCCTCATTTAAAAACCGTTTTGAAACGTAACTTGTCGCAATTCAACCGTTTTACTAGTAGACCATTATTTACAATTTTTTAACGTTAATTAATCTTTAGCCATTAAATCTTAAATTTAATAATAAATGATTGAGGTTTGAGGCATATTCCGATTTGAGAAAGATAATTTTAGAAATAGACCATAACTCAAAGACCTAATATTTCTGCAAAACCTTATGTAGTAATGAATAGAACTTCACTAGTTTTTTCGCCCGTTATTGTGGCACCTATCCAAAACGATCCTAGATTAGTAGGATTAGATTAGTAGATGTTAATAAGTGTACTGAAAAATAACTACAGAAATATATTATTTGAATTGGCATTTCTTTCATCAGTAGCTATTAATTGTTTCAATAGTCACTTAAAAATCACCAAACACATAGGTGACTCTTTTGTTTTATAACAATCAATAACAATTTACGATTTCGTATTAAAATTATGACCGTGCGCTTGCATGTTTCTGTCAAACAATTTCATCGTATTACTAATGAGGAACTAATAGACTTTTTGCCAAACTGCTCGTTATTTGGTTACTAAAAAGGTAATTTAATTAACGTGTTTTGTCATTTTACATAAATTCTATGATTGTATTCTTCGATTGCCCTCGCTTCGCTTCAGGAGAAAATAGGATGAAAACTGTCGAATAATCCTTCCCGTCATATAAGCTACAAACATGCATAATTGTGTGTAAAGAGTGGTCCAGTTGTTGCAGATTTGCTATACAAATTTAAACCTTACTCCACAAGAAACAAAGCCATTTCCTGGATTAAAACCTCTCCTATAACCATTCTCGGTTTTAAAATTCGATTATGCCAAGTTTCATCTAATTCTGGTCTGTGGTTTTTGCGTTAAGCTCGAACAAAAAAAAATTATGTGCAGAATTGTCTCTGTCACAGTTTTATTATTAGTATAGATTAATTATCAATCTTTTATACGTAATTTAACTAACAGCTGTATTTAATGTACCTATAGTTGAAGCTGA
>DWJZ01009086.1:0-10927 GCA_018249125.1 Asbolis capucinus
GCCGACAATCTCGATTTACTCGTAAATTCGTATGGATTTTACAAACGAGAGATTAGGTAGAGATTGGCTATTAATTTATAAATCAGTAACCAATTTTGAAGTAACTTACTGAAGATAATAATATGATTCTATCATTTTGACTTTCGTTAAGCGAGCTGTTAGTTGCTATGATGAAAAATAATTTGACTTTAACTTTAAAATGATAAATCCACGTGAATTCAAAATAAATTGTAATTTCTATTTTACAAAGTAATCCAGAAACCTTAAATTTTACGCATAACATGATGCGAACTTCTTAGGTATCTTGTTTACGTTGATTTATGTGAAGGCTAGTGTATACAGATTCTCATACATTATTAAAGTTAAGGAATATGGAACGCAGAGACTGTCAGGGTATCTCGATGCAAAGTAACATTTATCTCTGTTTTTATCAAAAAGCTGTGTTTATACAAAATTAGAGATGGACTTGGATCTAGATATATATGTGTTATATATACATATATATAATATATATTGCTAAGGTGATTAAATCTACTATAAGAAATATTACTAATTATTCTAGAAATGCTTAAGATAATTCCACCTATTAACCCTTGGCATGCCTGGTGGCAAAAAGTTACACGGTATGCCTGGTCGGGTCTGACGGACCCGGATTATCAACTCCCTATTAATATAGAATAACCCATATATTATATAAATAATATATGACTTTGTTCCACGGCTGCAGGTTCAAAATCAGCTTCGGAGCCTATAGCATCGGCTATACTTCCCTGACTGACGCGATCAGACTCATCGCCGCTTGAATTGAATATAACTTCATCCTCTTCGTGTTCTTCTTGTAATAAATTGCATATATCTACATCGCGGAAACGGCTCCCCATTTTGAAACTAAAAAATATATTATCATTTTGACCAAAAATAACATGAAACTACTAACAAATATCATAATTAATACTTACATAAAAAAGTAACGCCGTATGCCTGGTCGGGTCTGTGAGACCCGTGCGCCTTTTATGCACGTCCTTCTACTAAGGGAGCACGCTCCAGACAGGTAGGGGGCGGAACGCATCGAACGAAACGTAACGGTCAGCTACTAAGAACAGTTGCACGCAGAATTCAAATTTGAATAAAATTCTTTTGTTTTTGTGTAGTGGTGGGTCTGTGGGACCCTACCAGGCATGCCAAGGGTTAAAGATACCTACTCTCGTCTATCGTTATATTACAATCCAGAACTAAAGGTGCGGAGAATTCTCTTGGGAAATCGACAGGCGGAACGGACAGATGACGTCTGCGGCACGAGACTGGAGCAGGGATTCCTTATAAATTATTACCGTTACAAAAAGAATTTTAGTACTGTTATGGGATGTCTTATTTTTCTTTTTTTTCGTTTCTTAGTCATCCTTTCTATTCTTTTTCTATCACCCGTCCTTGTTCCCTAGGCAAATATAATTTCTGTTATCGTTCACGCTAAGCGTTAACGGCTGTGATAGCCTAGTGGTCACGAATTCGACCCCCTACTCTGGGGGTCTGTTCGAATCTCAAGACGCGCACTTCTGACTTTTCGGAGCTATGTACGTTTTAAGCATTTAAATGTCACTCGCTGTAACGGTGAAGGAAAACATCGTGAGGAAACCTGCATGCCGGGGAGTTTGCAAAACTCAAAGGTGTGTGAAGTCTGCCAATCCGCACTTGGCCAGCCTGGTGGACTATGGCCTTAACCTTCTCATTCAGAGAAGAGACCCGTACTCAATAGTGGGCCGTCATGGGTTCAGATTATATGAGACTCCCACGCTTAGGTAATTGATAGATGCCAAGCTCAGCTCGTTGCTTCTATTTACATGTAATGTATAGGTATAAAGCTAATTTTTTTCTGTACTGCAAAAAAAATAAGAGTTTGTTGACATGAATTACAGATTGGCGTCTTGAAGAAGAACATCACAAAATATGAAAGTGAATACGAGTTAGAGAACGGACATCCGATCGCTCCGTGTGATCGTATAACAGACGTGCAGCTTACTCGCATGTACGAGACATTACGATTGCTGCAGGAAGAGAAACGCTGTATCAAAGCTGATCCAGTCGAATATGCTCTCAAGGTTCAAGCAGCTAAGCTTCAGAAGGCAAGAGACGACAAGTTGGATGTGGCTCTGAAGAGTGAGAAACCTATGTCCGAAATTGTCAAGGCTATTGAAGAGGTAAGGTTGATTTTTAAGATTCAGAAATTCGGAAGGGTTCCTAATAGTTCGTTCTCAGCCCTGCGTATATAGCCTTACTTTGTACTAGAAAGCTTTAAATGGTCATGGAAAAGATTATTTATAAGGTTTTCCATCTGATGGAGTTTGCTTTTCCATAGTGGGTGGAGGGTTGTCGACAAGCAGCGGGCAGAGCAGACACCCCTGAGGGAAGCTGGACGGCCGCCCAGTTAGCTGCAGAGAAATCCTGTGTCCAGCGGGCTTTGCTCCGGCTGGAAGCAGCGCGAGGTCGCCCGCCCGCGCACTCCATCGAACGAGGCGCGGCCAGACATCTGTATGAACGATACCGGGTTGTGAAGCGAGCTCTCGCCTCATCTAGGAATGATGTTGTAAGTTAAAAATATAATGATGCTGTGGAAATTTACTACTTACATGTTGAATTTGATATATTCTGTTGAAAAATGGTTCTTTATTTCTTCGTAATGCAAGTTTAACTTCTATTTTTGATAAACCTGTGAGCTTATTGTCTTATTACGTCGGAAGGCAATATTTGAAGATCTATAGTTACCGTGATGTAAAAAACGAAGTTGATTTCTCAGGTATTGGGAACTAACGGCGAGCTGGCCACCATCCACGAGCACGAGACGATGCTGTTCGGGTCCAGCGTGGATAGCTCCAGTGACTCTCAGGAGAAGCCATCTGACTCCTCACAGGTACGATGCTTAACGTGTGTTGTTTATTACAATAGAAGCGTTTATTTATCAAATTGTATTTTTTATTACCATTAAATACAGTATTTGCAGCAGCAGTAGTAAAGCTACAGATTTTATAACAAAATATTTGACAGACTGTTTTGTAATTATTACTATATTTTATATTTTATTACTTACGTACGCGGAAATTGCCGCGGAGTAGCCAAATGAATTCAGATAATAATTACATAAAATAAAGTTAATTACTTCATAATATTGCTTAGTGAATGTTCGTTTTCGATTAATTGTACGTATTTGCCGTAGTGACGTTATTGTAAATTGTACCTGTTATCCATGTATATATCACTGATGGGGTTAGTGAAAATACTAGGAATTTTAGTAGTATGACGAATATCAGGTAGAGGTCGGAAATATTACACATGAACATTACAAAGATGTAATGGGTGTAAAAAGGCAAATTAATAACGACTGGCAGAGAATACTTATAGTATTAAGTCCGCCTTTTGTACTACAGTACCTTGGTATAATATAGTTTTAAATAAATAAAACTCAAATGGTTGTAAACACAATTTGATGAATATATAAAATATTAGCTAAACTGTTAAGCGTTGCTCCGTCGTAGCTACAGGTTTTTTTTATTGATTTATACGTATATTGTAGACGTGAATACTAAAAACAATTTCGCAAATACCAAAACGTTGTTTATTAGTATTATGCGTATTTATTATTATGACAGGAAACTGTAGAAACTCCTCTACAATCTCCCCCAAATCGTGAGATCATTGAGGAGATACCGTCCTCCACATCGTCTACGGAGGCTCCGAGGGAGGACCTCACTCCATCCAACGAGGGCTTGCACTTCCTCGGTCTCGATGACTTGACCAGAGCTCTGTCAGAAGCTAAATTACTGAAATGTGTATGTATCCAAATTTTCCAAGATTTTTTCCAACATCCAAGAATTAAGTTCGTTAAAGTGCTGAAGAGTTCAATATACGATATTTTTGGGTTGTTATGTTAAACTAATATCTTTTTGCTATAATTTTACCAATCGATATTCGATATATCGATTACCTATAAACAGTGTTACCTATTTTATTGTTTTTTTCACCATTACCATTTACCAACTATTGTTCATTAATCTGAAGCAAGCAAGTAAGATTGTTAGTACTGTATCTGTATGTATAAATTGTGAATCCATATGTGGCGGAAATAAAGAAACGCGATTCTTTTGTATTTACATAAAATCTTTTGAATCAGTATTCCTCCCTAAAAGTTTTTTTTATATTTATAGACACTTCGCCGTATTATCAAGGAGTACGAAGCAACGTTCGAGATCCAGAACTCAAGGAAGGTACAGCGAGATGATAAGAAAGGACACGAGGAAGAATACATTCGGTATAAAGCTGTAAAGGCGAGAATCAAATTGATCAACGCTCTCATAAACAAACAAAAGGCTCTAATGAAATAATCATAATCGAATCATGTTTGATCGATTCATAGATTTTATTCGATTGGTATAGTTACAATTATCTCTTTTATTATAAAATGAAACTAAAATCACAGCTGTTGCATCTATTACTTTAATTTGGAACTATTAATAATACCTATTATTTAAATGTAAAATATGAAACGAAAAATTACAATGCTGTATTTTTTTCTGCTAAGAAATTTTTTGTTTAATTTGGATAGTAGGACCTATATAGTATTTTAATGAGCTTTTGTATTATGTAATGTAGCTTTTAGTTTGTAGTTACTTCATAGATGATCCTTAAAAAGTAATTATTAATAAATTTATTTATTGTAGAGGTATACTTAGATTATCTTTCTTTAAAAGTACCAACATATATTTTTAATATTCCCACACGTAAATTAACATCATTAAATGATAATTCATATAATCGTAGGAAACTTATCTACGAGTGTTTCTTTCTCAATACTATAAGCATTTTTATTATATATGTATATATTTTTAAATAGACATGCCAGAAATTTAAAAATTGGGATTTACTTTATATTAAAAATATTCTAATACTAACATCTTATTTTGTAGGTATATGTACCAAACTACCTACTATTGAATAACTTAAGTATTGTGACAAATATATGACTGAAAAATTACTATGACAAGAACAGTAATTAGGTACCTATTAAAAGAAGTAAAAATCAGAATAACCTGTTATTTTGACGAAAATTGAATCGAGACAAAAATCTAGCTTATGGGGTAAATATATGAGATTGAAACATTAAGTGTAATTTACAACGCTATAAAGTGTTAAAAAAACACATAAAATTTACCTTATAAGGTATAACTAATTAATTGGCCCAAAAATGATGCCCTAACAACAAGGCCGAGTTGCTAAGAGTCCAAGAAACTGGGAATGTGCGCGTATGTATTAAGTATAATTAAACCATCATTTATATAAACGTTTAACGTTTTGATAGTTATCTTACTGCGTTTTATATACTCACTCGTGTAAGTGTTTCTAAATGTACAAAAGGACTTGGTAAATAAATTATAAGCGCATAACGTACCTACCTACTGATAATATGATTACTAATATTCTAGTAACAAACATCTCGTACCAGTTATAAAAGAACAGCCTGTTCCTTGCCTGTTATGTTTTCCTTTAAATCAGCTTCCATTTTTTTTTCTAGTGTTATATCAGTACGTACTTCCCTTTTAATTTAAATATCATAATATCTCTTGCTTTTTTATTAATTAGGGCGCTTTAAATTAAATTCCTCTGAGAGAGGGATATTAACTAGACATAGTCTTAAGTATTTACCTGTGATTTACTTATTATAAATATTCTTGTGTGACAAGACTATTTGTTTTATCATTGTTGTAAAATATTTGAATAATTTAAATTATTTTTCTTATTACCATGTTACTAATTATTGTTTTCTTTTTGCTATAAATTTTCTACAGGAAACATATTACTAATGATAAAACGATAGCTATCTTCTATAGATACAGAATATATCTTTTTTTAATGTTGTTTATTTTTATTGTTTAGAGTACGATTTATTTATTTGCTAATGATGTTTATGATAGCGGTTATTCTTATTGTACTTAAATCAGTACAGGAACTATGTTAAAATGACTCCAAAGTTTACGCATGTCTGTTAAATGACATTATGTGTTACCTCTGGTTATCAGAACTATTTAATTTTTCCCATGGTGATTTTCAACACGATCATATGTCATACTTATACAATGTATATGTAATGTGTAAGTATGAGTTTATACAATGTATAATAAGGCTATCCCGAGTATGATCTTATATGTCATACGTACTTATACAGTTTTTGAAAATATACGTTATTTGAATAATTTATAATCATTACATTCTTAATCACGAGTGATTTGATCTAAGATATTAGAGCATCATCATGCTATACCTATTATGTTGTCGTAGAGGTAGCAAAAAAATTCTCTTCATTCGTTACGGAAATCTAGCTGAATGACCATTTTCCGTCCTGACCCTACACATTAAAATCTGAAGATATTAGTACCTATTGAGTCATTGTGTTACTAAATAGGTAGTGGGTACTGACTACTCCGCAGTGGTCAGAACCCCTATTTGATATCTTCCGTGTTGATCACATTCATACACTGGCTTTGCGTGTTTGTACCTACGTTACAAGTACATTATATTGTGTGTATTGTAAACAGTAGGTAGCCCTGTACTTGAGAGTTCGAAGTAAGTACCTACGTATGAAGATAATGTAAAAAGAAAACTGAAACGTGTAAATTTATGCTTGTTAAATATTAATGACTGAATATTGTATTGGCCGTATTCAATAATTGTAAAACAACGGCTCCAATTTGCCTAAGATCACTTAAGTATGAAAGATAATTACAAACATAGTACTTAGTTCGGACAGTGTAGTATTCTATTAAATGTCTTATAAATTCATATTATTACATATATGTTTAAAATTAAAAGAATGATTTAAAAAAACGCAGTGTCTTATTACCTATTGCGTAAATATACCTGTTACAAATCACAAAATACGTAGTATGTCAGTATAAAAGGATCTTTATTAATCTTTGCCACTTTACCATAATCTTGCAATTTAATTAATCTATGGCTATATAGTTTGATGTTGACAGTACTTTTGAAGTTGAATCCTGTATTCTTGTGTTAACTTTAATATAACAAGGTTTTATATAATATTTACAAACACAAGCTTTAATTATGAACCCCTAATAGGTAGGTATGTCATCAGATCGGAAAGTTTATGCAAAATTTCTGCTCCTTGTTGTAAAAGTAAGTGGGTTTAATTGAGGCTGCAAGATTTGACCCGAACAATTAAAAAACAAATATACTAACATACTAATATACAAACATACACTGCAAGTTAAATAAAAGAATGTAAAAAGATTTATTAAGAGAACGTTACATTGGCGACCCTTTTTGTGTTCCTATTTAACTAAGCAACGCCAAGTGTAACTACGGCCTTCTGCTCTACTATCAGTCCATTAGAACGAAAAAGGTTATAGGTTAAGTAAGATACTTACTATTTCAGGATTTATCTTTTAAATATGCAACACAGCAGAACACTTACTTTTTGACTTTAGCATGTAGAATGGATACAAGAACATATACATTGATTTATATGAATAGATATATTAGAAAGAACATTTGCTAATAAAACCGTGGTATTCCAGAAATAAAATTGCATCACTTCTGAGCCACTAAAGACAAAGGTGAACCTTACCTACCTTAAAAATAAAACATCCAGAATAAAAATACAAACACACATGTAATAACGTAACGTCACATTCACTATCAAATTAAGTCTAAAACAAAATCAGTTTATCTAAGTCGCTTCCGTTACTTCAGTAACCTGCGCCGGAGTCGTGTTTGAGTCAAATTTGGCTTGTAACCATGCCCCTGGTAGTCCTACTCGCTTTTTCGAAACACTTTTCTTACTAGACCCGTGGCCCAACTCTACAGGATCCAAAGTTCTCGCATGTGATATGCTTCTTTGAAGTAGATCGAGCAGATCTAATCCTTGTTCAGCGTATTCTTCAAAGTCTTCGTTAGTTTCAGCGCACGACGTTACCACAACCACGAACAAACAGATAACTTCGATAACACCACGGAATGAAACCATTTTTATAGTTAAAATAGTTTTACGGTGAAATTTGTTTCAAATTATAACACAGTTCTCGCCGAGTGCGACGTAATTAACAAGGAAAACTATGTTTCAATGTGCAGACGTTTATCATCTTTATTATGGCCCACAATCATATTAATACCTACATTTATATTAGTTTATAGTACGTAATTATAAATTACGCATGTAGTTAAGTAGATAGTATTGAATATAATATAACTACTGGGTTTTGATCTTGGTAAAATCAATTAAGTACTTCTTAATCATGCTATCATGTTTGTTTCTAGGAAATTTATTTAACAATATACCAGTTTTGTAATTAATGTAACTTTTCGGGTTCTCTAGTTACCTTAGTATAGAAAAACCTTTGTACTTTAGAGATGGGCTTTCTCTGAGACTACTAGTTGTGTTAGTTGGTAGTGAAGAGAAGTAAGTTGAACTGATTGAAATACCTCAAAAAAATAATTCGACATTAATTACTTTTCATAGCATAAAAGTAATCCAATAATTCGAATTTAATGTAATTATGTAATAAATAAGAATTTTGTGGGTTCTGTAATTTTTTTTTATTATACAGCTGGTTTTATTTTCAGGCAGGCAGTTATCTGCTAATTATCTAATTATCTTGGCAGTAGATAAATGCCCTAAAGCACTTTAGTAAAAATTAAAGTGAAATAGCATTCCGGTACAGCGCGAGGACTCACACTTAAAAAATACACTATTTATTTTACTAACTAGTCGTGCCAGCGACTCCGTTCGTGTGAACTTTGTTTCAATTATGGAACATTTGTTAAATAATTAGTATTTTTTTTTTAAACATACATTTCTAACATAACGTAGACAAACCTAACCGAAACAAAATTCAAAAACATTATTTTATTACATTAAATTATAATTATTGGATTTCTTTTATTAAATTTACTTTTATCAAAAGTTATTAATGTAGGAATATTTTTTTTGAGCTATTGAAATAGCCAGACTGAACTGTCTGTCTGAACAGACTGAAGTCTGTACGCACATCTTTCTTCTCTCCCGTACCAACTAACACAACTAATAAGCTCAGAAAAATCCCATGGCGAAAGTATAAAGGTTTTTTCTATACTAGAACTCCTAAAAGTTACATTCATTACAAAACTGGTATATTGTTAATAAATTTCCTTGAAACAAACATGATAGCATGATCAAGAAGTACCTATCTATATATTATATTATATTCAATACTTAACTACATGTATAATTACTTACTATAATATAAAAGTATTTATATGATTGTGGGCCATAATAAAGACGATAAAACGTCTGCACACTGAAACAGTTTTTCTTGTTAATTAAGTCGCACTCGCCGAAAACTGTGTGATAATTAAAAACAAATTTGACCGTAAAATATTTCAACCGTAGAAATGGTTTCATTCCCTGGTATTATCGGAGTGACCTGTTTGTTCGTGGTTGCGGTAACGTCGTACGCTGAAACTAATGTAGACTCTGAAGGATACCCTGAAAAAGAAATAGATTTGCAGACGATCTAGTGTTGTGGCCTCTGTTGAAAGCTTTGGACCATTTTAATTTGTTATACAGGTATGATGGACATTTAAATATGATTATATTGAATAGCATCGTTGCAAAATACAGTTCTCTACGAAGTTTTATTCTTAAAAGCTTGGCACTATTTATGAATGACGTGAGCGAGAAGTGGTATATTAAAGCAGTACCTCATGCAGGCATTTTGTACACGCTGCACCAGGTTCTGTGATCGCATTAATAATCTAGGCCCAATGACAGTACCGGCATAATTGAATTTCGATAGCACCATTGCCTCACATGCCTTCAAACGTACGTTACTTAAGGTGGTTTCGAATTCCATAGAGTACCTTCAGACGATAAAAACAGTTTCGAACTACATTTGCAATGTGACCATCGAAAACATACATAAGAACACCAAGATTGCGTGCCTCGGTCACCCTGTCTGTTTCTTGGTCATTTACAAAAACCTTTGGACTTTTGGCAGCCACTGCATCAACTTGTTTCTTGGTGCCAATTATCAAATATTTTGTTTTACGTGGATTCAGTACAAGAGTATTTTTGTCTGACCAATTACAAATTTAGCGGAGATCCGCACTAAATTTTTTCAAAGCAGCTTCAATTTCAGATGGCTTGAATGAGATGTATAGTTACAAATCATCAACGTAAGTGTGATATTTACAATGATGGATATTCGTAACCTCATCGGCACCATATAAAACAAAGAAAAGCGGTCCTAGTATTGAGCCCTGAGCAATACCTCTTTCAACAAGTCTACTTGAAGAATATTGTTTACACCCACTATCTTCCTGCTCACTGTGTCCGATTCTTAAAACAACTGTCAAACCAGTTGACGGCCGCCATGCCTAAACCATAGAAAGAAAGTTTTCAGAGGAGCAGGGGTATGTTTATAAAATCAAAAGCGCGGGTATAGTCAAGGAGAACTAACATCGTCGCCATTTCGGAGTTTTGCGCTATAAGTAAGTCGTCGAAACCGTTTGCTAAAGCAGCCATACTTCTTTTTTTCCTGAAGCCAGATTGAGTTGATCGTAGCATATTATTAGTTTCCAAATAAAGATTCAATTGGTCACAGGCAAGTTTTTCTAATATCTTAGAAGCATTTGGCAATATACTTATGGGTCTAAGGATGAAGGCAAATGGGTTATTCGCTTTTGAATTCGGTTTCATTAGAGTCTGTTTCCTGAAACATTTCGAAACTGGCAATAGATTGTATCAGCGCTCCGAAGACAAGGGATAAGGGATATTTTTTTTTTAGATATATAATATAATATATAATATATTTGGACAACTCACACACGGCCATCTGATCCCAAACTAAGCGTTAGCTTGTGCTATGGCGATCAGATAACTGATAAA